>JBAJFG010000375.1:0-177181 GCA_037903475.1 Ancylostoma caninum
GACATGGAAATCATCGCGGGATAACACAACCAAAAGTAACAAAGCTAGCTCAACAGTGAACCACCAGCAACTGCCCCAGAGCTTTTGCAAGCACCTCACAGAATGCGAAGAAAGAAAAGAAATCCTATCCCCAGGATTGTTCCGGAAAGCACTCGATGGCTTGTGGTTAAGGAGAGGTACAAAGAAGCAGACATCATTTTGAAGAGAGCAGCTCGAATGAACAGATCAACTATCCCAGAACGATGGTCAGCAACAACCCACACTATTATCCATGATGGCACAGTTAGACTGCTAAGAGATCTGTTGCTATTTTTTTAAGGTGGGATGAGCTAGTGACAAGTCAGACCAACAAAGATACGTCGGCTGGTCTAATCGACTTAATCCGCACTCGAGAATTACGAAAAAGAACACTTGTGTGCTTCTTTGTATGGTGAGTTCTATGTATGGTTAGAAGAAACTATGAAGAATGATGAAAAAAGGACAGAAAGCCAAAGATAACGTTTCTTTTCTTCTCTAGGTTTGTCAACGCAATGATGTACTATGGCCTGACAATGAAGAGTGATCTCGGTGGCGGTGATTTGTACATTAATTTCGCTCTCAGTGCCTCTGTGGAAATTGTAGGCTGCGCTTTTGTATTCTTCTTCATTGATCCTGTTGGACGACGCATAATCGTTGCGGGATGCTTCTTGATAGCCGGAGTTTGCCTTCTCTTGAACTGGGTGATCGGAGACAACGGTAAGACCATTAAGCGTTTGGGGGTGCGTTGGAAAGATCCCAGAATTACAACGAGAACAGTATAGATTAAACCCAACCGATGAATGATTTTTCACCTATTCATCAAAAGCAAATAAATTCGGTCCAAATTTCATATTTGGAAGTATAGAAATTATAAGCGTCTAAGATCACCTGGATCAGTTGTTTTTGATGTAACTGCAGTTACCTTTTTTCTTCATCTTAGCTGGAAAATTCAATGATCGCTTGAGCTTTGTGTTCAGCTCCGAGTAGTGTCAAACTTGCTTGATTTGAACAACTCCACAAAAGCTGACGATTCTATTGATATATTTTGGTAGTTGGTACAGTTTATAAGGGAGAGATTAATTGCAACATGCAACACGAACAACCCCGCTAATACATATCCCAAGCAGTGCAGAAATGCCTTCCTTCCCTTTTTCAACATCATCCATTTCAGTGGCGTTCTACTGGGGAATGCTTCAAATTATGATCACCAAAGGAGCTGTCACTGCTTCTTTCATTGCTGTGTACACTTACACTGCTGAATTGTTTCCAACTGTAATCCGCACCACAGCCGTAGGATGCTGTTCAACAATGTCACGACTTGGAGCTGTAATTTCTTCCTATTTGGCATTATGGCTGGTGGGTATTTTCATGGAGTTCTACTCACCTAATTGAAATCCTGGTGAAGGTCAAGGATTGAGTACAATTAGGAAAACTACATTTCATTGAGCATTTTTGATCAGAAACCTGGGCGTTACGTGAGGAATCGGTTAGCGTCGTCGAATGCTCCATCGAGTGGGTGATGCTAGGAACGACCCGCCAACGCAAGTGAGGGCTGGAATACGGAGCTACACCCTACGTCAACAGTCGAATCAGAATCAACATGAAGACGTTTGTGCTCACTCCAAATTAAGTGAGATCAGATTATGAACACGTGATGCATCTCAACCACAACCGTTGGACAAGAACCGTCAGCGACTGGAGTCCACCGAATGTCAAGCGCACAACGGGAAGACCACTGATCCGATTATCAGACTTCTTCACAAAGTCCTTCAAAGAAGGATACGATGCTCTCTGTGTCCCACGAACGGAAAGAATCCATTGGACAACTCTGAATGCGAAAGGAACAAACGGAAGGATTGCTGTCGCCTGCTCGGTATACCCAGAGATTTACGCATTAACGAGAGTTTCCTGCCCGCGTCAGCGCTGCTTTATGAGCGCATATCTTCTTTTTCCAGAGTTTCTTTCCTTTATTTCTTTTCTTGCTAGACATAACCGTCTGTGTTCGTCATCTTATTCGTGGCTGCAAGAGAAAAGCTACTTTCAAGTTCACTTATCGTAAAAGATTAACGCGCGAAAAGAAAATTAAACAAACAGCAAACATATGGATCCTTAATATAAATTTAGAATTATTCAGTTGTTCTACTTCGTCCACTAATCCATTATTTTCGTTCAATATCGCAACAGCACGCAATATTCCTGGATTTCTTGCAGAAAAAAGCTCCGCAGGGGTCCAACGCGTCAGGAAAGAAAGTAAACACAACGGTTCTGCCAGAAGATCAAGTCGCTGCGCAAAAAAATCTGAACAATGTAGGGAAGAATGCGACTCATCGGTTATGTCTGCGAACCAGGTATTAAAAAGTCGCCAATGAAGAGATTCATGAAAAGTCACTACAAGACGAAGGTACATATACAATAGCAACAAATGTCACTCGATCACTTAGGCTACAAGAAATCTCAAGATTGATGTGAACGGAATTTTTCCTACTCATCGACCTCAGCCAACGACGTCTCAGTTCCCCGACTTGACTTCTTTACTTTGTTGGTTTTCTAGTATAAAAAATCCCCGTAAAACGCTTAGTGAATTGAATGTGAAACAATTGTTGTCCTGATGTCGATGGAAAGACTTGAACTGCAGCGCCGATAATTGTCAGAATAGGAAAAAAATCAAGCGATCAGTCTGAAGTTCATTCCATGAGTGAATTCATGAAGTAGTTGCTCCGTTTCCAGCCAGAATGGTTTCCTTCTAAACAGCCGGGACCTCGATCTTGTGGATACGATCCTCCTCAATCTTGTAGATACAATCCTAATTCTGGTCTATCTGCAAGGACAAAGCATTGTCTTCGAGAAAGTATTCCTTAGTATGGGTGCTCAGGAAAGCATTGGGTGTTCTGTATATGTATTACTACCGCTAGGGAAAGCCTAGAGGGGTTACAACGAATGCTTTATTGCTGAAAAAAAAAGAGCACTACCGTGACGGAAACTGCTCTCGAGATAATAAAGACAGCATTGACGCTTGAATTTTGGATTTTTTTTTTTGAGTTTTAGCCAGATTTCGAGATGTGACCAATATGCTGTTTCATAAGTTCTGCTCCAATGGGCAACGTTTGCTTTGACATTCCGTATAACTTTTCACAACGTGACATCACAGACTGCTACATTCGTCAATTATGTAGGAAATCTTGTGTTAAAGTAGCTTCAGGAATAGGCCAGATTTATTTAGAAAAGGTCCTAACAATTCTGGTTCTATACGGCCATGATTTGCAGGTTGTTTCCGAGTAGGTAGACCAGTGAAATATACGCACGGTGATCTAACAGTTCTAGGGAGTGGTTTCAATCGGGATTGACATCCCGGCCACCGCCCTTCAGAAAGACCTGCAAAAATTTTCCATCGGTGGTCTGGCAAAGTGATGGGGAACTAACTTCTCATGCAATTTATCCCAAAGGCATAGCCCACTTTGAATGTTACCTACTGCCATAATAAAAGGCCTCATTTTGAAAAACGAACTTCATAATATTGACCAGTAGGATAAAGCAGTACTTGTTCGTCCATAGTTGAGCGTAAACGCTTTCTGGAATAGGGAAGGCACCGATCCATCTAAATGCTGCAACGTCATCGACAATAACCACCAATATGTATGCATACCACTGCTTGATATCCCATTGCAACGGGAATATTCAATTTTGGAGAAGATTTTCCATAGGGACAAAAGTTATGAATCAACTCAATAGCTGAAGTACGACTGCGAACGAAAAAAAAACGCGGCAGATCTTGTTCAGCTCCATCCTCCTCACACGTCCCAGTGGCAGATCGCAGTTTGCTAACGTAGGATCACTGCAGAAATATACAAATCTTGTTGCGTCGTATATTATCGCAAAACGTTGGACACTGAATTGTTAGTTTTAGAAAAATAAACTTGTTCGTTTCAGGTTGATCATTTTGGGAAGCTGTCCATGGTGATTCCATTCTCAACACTTTCTTTCATTTCGGTCATTTTAACGGTGATATTCCTGCCGGAAACCGTGAACAAACCAATGCCTGAAACCATTTCTGATGTAGAGGACAAGAAGAATCGTGCACTAAAGTTGTGATCCTCATCGGGTTGCTTTGGCACCACGAGAGCGGCGCAACTATTATAATGCATTCTCGGACTGAGATCAAACAGAATTCGAGCTTAAACTTAATACCTCATTTTCCTACATTTGAAGTTGTAATCACTTGTTTGAGTTCTACTGCTTGACTTCGATAGCGCATATATTCGTGGACAGAAATTCGGAACGTATGGACACCGAGAAAAAAATATTTTTGTCGTGCCAGATTCAATTGCTTCATGATTATGGTTATCACTACAATGGAGTGATCTTCCTTAGTCTTGGTACCCACAAAACTTTTGCTCCCTAGATCTTAAGGGCATCGTAGTTTGACCGATTGTCGGGTCAATTCCGCACTATAAGCACCAGTTCCGTTTTGAATAATAACAAGTTATACTGGAATCAGCGGAAGCACTAAGCAGTCACTTTTACGAAGTTTCATGCTAGCATTAAGCTCTGAATTACTCCCTGAAACGCGGAAGTGGCTACTGAGAGCTAGTTAAGTTAATTTTAAGTGGCAGCTTACATTAGCCGGTATTCAATTCCACTCGTGTTACATTGTATTATATTCTTATGATCTGCTCTCTTCCATTTACTTTGTCTTCACTTGTTACTGATCCCTATAATCGTTTTTTTTTCATTCAAAACATCCAGCTCCTCGAATATTGTGTGTATTTATGTTGTTTATTCTTTAGACGTTGCCATAGAGTTGAGTTCATTCCTGAAATATGTCTGTATAATAAATATCTTATTTGCTTTCTCTGTGCCCTTTTCCTGTCCCAAGAAAGTTGCTAAGAAGCCAAAAATCCAACTGCTTCAAGAAAAAAATGGCAATAGGGTCAAACAGAAAAATCAGTTACACTGATTTTTCTGTTTGACCCCATCCCTGTAACTCGACCTCTCTACCTTGGGTAATAACATCGTGGCCCTGAGGGAGGCTTATCGGGTGACCTCTTGCACTATCCTGGAGTGGTCCGGTGGATTCCCACCAGCCATCCACCGAACATCTTTCGATCGCCGGGATTGTACCTTCAACTTATGTGCTTCAACTGATTCAAATATTACTCGTTGCTCTCTCAAGTTCCCAAATGAGTACTTGATGACGAGACGACACACAAATAATAAGCGTTGGTGAAACTGCTGTATTTGCGACTTGAGCACTCACAACACGACTGCGTCGCTCCAGAAATCGCTATCTAGGCTTGCAGTAATAGCTAATCGTAGGATTATGATGAAAAACACTAAAAATCGCTGCGATTAGCCACTGCAGCAACGCTAGATAGCAATTTCAGCGCGCAGTACGGTCGCAGTGATGAAAACGTTCAGGCACGCAAATACATCAGCTCCTCGCTTTAGCAAAACTCTAGCACTTGGGGAAATTTCAGCTAAAAGCTATGAGTCCGAATCTGATTGATGGTTCAACAAAACCTCCTCTAGTCGCACATTGTTTCAGCAGAATAGCCACAAAGATGTTCGCTCGAGTGATCCTGTCGAATTAAAAATCCAGTCGGGCAACCTAGTGCTAGCGCCTGTGTGGGTAATTTAGTGCCTAGTTGAATCAGAAATAATATAATAAAATGTCTTCTTCAGAGGCCGAGAAGTGGCTCGCGGTTCTTATCTGTGATTGAAACCGACAAACGTCTCCAATCATCCTAGCAGTTTTCAACATTTCCCCAGGCTTACCACTCCAAAAGACCAAGGACGAAGGATAAGCCCATCCTGTCACCACCGTTCTTGCGGAAACCTGCAGAGGACGCAGCCCTTGCGGACAAGTAATACTCACTTTGCGGTCCGCAGCCTCTGCCATGTTATCTACAGTTTACAGCTCGCATAGCGATATGTACGGTAGGAAGTTACTGGTAACAGATAAGCACTCAATCCTGTTATTCGTTCTTGGGTTTGTAGCAGATATCGAGAAGGTGCCATCGCTTCTCTGATTGAAATCTCTATTTCATATGTTTTAGCTTTGGTATGTTTCATATGTTTTTGGGACTAGCACATGATCGCATGCGCTCGCCGTGGTGCTCAGTTATAGAGTGTGCCTCGCGAGGATGCGAAGCTGACGGGACATTCGGGCGATGTTTCGTCATAGGGGCATAGACGTAGCGGAAATCGGGTACATTAAGGATTTCGCGCTACGACCAGTGGCTAGCGGTCTCGAGCCCTTCGAGCGAGAGTGTTTGCAACGACTGGACGTTGCATAATAGTAGCAATGTACGGAGCAGAGTAGTCCCTCTGCTGGAGCTTCGTCTTTCCCTTCACACAATTCTGGAACATTGGAGGATATCCGCCTTGAAGTGAGGTGTGCATGCCGTGGAGGCTGAAGCGATAGGATTCATACGGTTTCCTCGCCTGGGAATACGAATTTTTCGTTTTGGGCACCTTTCATTCAGGTCCCGTGAAGACTATGCAGCCTGAGCATCCCCCTGTTTGTAAGAAGGGCAGCACAACCAAATATAGAGGACGAACGGAAGAACGTGTTGTTGTAAGCTGTTGTGACATTTTCTGAAACCAGTTGTGTAGTTGATCAAACTTTCTAGATGTTTCCTAACTTTCTTCCACTACTCTCGAGATTTACATCGGGTACACTGATGACGGACAGATATGCCGGCGCCCCGTAGTTCAGAAAGACATCAGGATCAGAATAGGTGTCCATCGATCGAGAAAGGGTTAGCTGTGGCCCAGTAGTGGGGAAATGCCAGGGAGCGAGTCCATGGATGGAAAATGGGTCCGCAGGGAGCCATTAGTGGGGAAAACGAGAGGATACGGGTCAAGGAATGGAGAATAGGTCTGCCCTGGCACAATATTGCCAGGATACGGGTGCAAGGATGAAGAAAGGGTCTGCAGGGGGCTCATTAGTGGGGAAAACGCCAGGATGCACGTCTGCCGGTGGAGTAGGGGAAAGCTACGCCCTCATTCGTGTCTCAGTCGACCACCTTTTCTTCCTGTATATTGAAGAAACTCATCAGTTTGAGTATCTCAGTAACGATAAGCTTGAAGCATGATCAAGGATTTGCAACCAAGGCTAGGATCGCGAGAAGATTCGAAGCCCTATTTGCTAATTTTCTAAGCGTTTCGCATGTGTGAAGATTTTGCATACCTCAAGTGGCTGCCCCACCCCACTTTCTAGCGTCCCAAAGGAGCGCTGGTTTATATATTCACTTATTTTTCAAATCATCATTACGAGTTGCTATAAATGTTAAGCGGTTGGTTGGGCCAGGTATAGTAATATTGAAGTAGTGCAACGTTGAAAACTGAATACAGGTGATGAGAGCCGGTTCCGTGGCACGTCACTCACCTTGTTACTACGCGAAAAAATCACTAGTGCACGTGTGTTGTGCAACAGTGCTTCCATCGTTTGGCGCCACACGGTGCCACTCGTCCCGAGTGAACCCGCCGGGAGTCTCTCTCTACACATATGTAGGAAAGGAACTCAGATGTTCAATAGCTAACCAAAATTTCTGATATGAAATAGCCTACAGAGTAAGAACTCACTCATTACGACTTCGGGAGCGGTCGGATTCTCGAGATATGCTATTCATAGTAATCTTATCATCCAACCGAGTTCAAGACTTCGACAGAAGAGTACTCGTAATCAGACTCCATTCTGTCGTTTCAAAATAATGAAGCAGTATTTCTTCCTGTAGCTTTCTAAGCTAATCTCTTCGCCAAAGAAGTAAAGCCTTGATAGACGCTCCCGTTTGTCCATTTTTCGGTGCGACGAGGCATTAAAATTAGGAATCTCAGCAATGATAGTATATACTTCCGCGATCGCTTTGGGATACCCAGAATGTAGGCTTGCCCCATTAAAAGACAGTAAGAATATGCTCAAAGATGCATATTACTATATAATCGATTGTGATAAACTTTAGTAATTACTTGAGACCCTATTTTCAGGCATTTCTGAGCACAACAAAGTCCTACTCATACGATACGCCTTATAATTATAAGCTGAAGCGTCAGAGATGTCCACAAATAGAACAACCTCACTTCACCTGTTGAAAAAGAACAACAAAGATCATGCTTTCAACGACAAGATTAGTGATAGAGCGATAACAGAACGGTACCTTTACAACGATTTGACATTTCAGTAAATTGAATTTAAAATTGTTTGTGTTTATTTTGATAACATGACTATATCAAAATTAGTGTAAGCATCTCATGACATAATGAAGCAACAAGGATATTGCGAAAAAGATCTATCTCAGTGTTGAATAAAGTTGTGATTTGTGCTTGAAATGTTTTGTTATTTCTATCACAGCTACGTTTTTTCTGTATTCTGACAGAACCGATAAAGTGCTTTACACCTTCCCGAGCATTTTAGTCTATTGAGACATGATAATAAGACCCTTCCCAGGTAATTCAACTTCAATGATACAGCTCTCTTTCTGACTCAACCCGCAGCTGTTAGATTTGGGGTTGCTTTTAGCAGGTTGATGCTTCCTTCATTTCCTTTACTAACAGCAAAATAATTTTGGAACAGAATATAAATATATATATATATATATATATATATATATATATATATATATATATATATCAGAATATAAATATGAAATTTACCTCAACCAAACACTTCCACTTCTCTTCGCCGATTCATATTCACCGCGACAGGAATGCAAGTCCATTTTCATTTGCAATATGAGTTCCAACCATATCCAAGCTCCTCGCTCTGTTTCCAAATGATCTCATGTGAAAAAGCGAAGATTTCTGACAAAGTGCAAATGTAACATCGGATCAGTGACTTGAACCAGAGCACATTTTTGCTCTAATCTCTACCTTATTTTCTTTCAATGACTGACTCTTGCCTAATCACGTCACTAGCAACATATTACAGTAGAGATTGATCTGCTGTCAAGAAAACTTAGATCTAAGTTCAAAGACAGCCAACACAAGAGGTGAGAAAAGCAATTTTTCGTTTGCAACGTCGCCTCTTGCGTTGCCTACCCATAAGATTAAACTAAGAACAAAATTTCCTTGATACCAGATTAACCTCTATTGTCACAGCGGCTTTGTCGCAAATCCGATCCCTTCACGGCCGGCAATCGGGGGACCACACCTAAGACCGCCCGGAGGTGGTAATGTCCCGGCAGATCTTAGCCGTGCTCAGTAGCGCTGAGGCTAGCAACGCATTTAGCCTCTCGCATCTGCAACCGCCTCGAGCGGTCGCCTTCCTCTTTTATTCCTCTTCATTGCTCGATAGGTACCACTTTACTTCATTCTGTCTACTTTCTATAACATAAGGGCCCAGGCCTGATGTTAGCGAGCTGTTTTATATATCCCCTCCGGAACTTCCTCAGATCCTCAATGAGCTTTTTACCTTCCTCCCTTTTTTCACCACTTGCATTTCTCTTGGTCAGCTACATCATCGAGGTTCTGCCAATGATTAAAAATTTTACGCCCATAACGTTTGTTTTGCTTCTTGTTGTCCTTTCTGCATATTCCAGATATTTACTTTTGCTTCTTTTCGTTTTAGTCTGTCACGAAATTAAAAGAACCACCAAATTCTATATGCGCAGCCTTTTTTCCTACTCATGTGCCTTTGACTAGGATCTGGAGTTAATAATTGTATCGTGTGCAAGAAATTGTGGTCGTGGACAATGAGGGAAGAAAAGTTCGCATGCTGCAGATTATTTTGGAATCGGGGAGGGAGGGGGGACTGTCATACCCAATTACTTCATCAAGGGAGAGCTACAAAACAGAACAGTGTTTACTATAGCTCGTCCATTTGAAGTTTCTTCAATATCTTTATTCGAAGAATTTATGCATATGATGATTCAAACCTATCTACAACCTTTCTCGAAAAGCGTTTCTCACGCGGCACCGCCTCGTGAGCTCATCCACGTCGCACCGTGTATGATAATGCATAGGTGATGCGGCGTGGCTCAGCAGATGCTTGGTGCAGCGTGAGGCAAGAGATTTCTGAAAAGGACAGTATGTTAAAATGTACGGCACGCGCAGAACTTTACAAAAGCAGCGACAGCACAGTACTTAGGGACAAAAAGCTAAAAAGCTCCTGACTCCCGAGTAAATTTTGACGTAATTTCGGCACATGTTAACTGGAGCTGAAGTGCATTCGATGTCAGTGAAGAGCAATACCTCTCGAGCACTCTCTTATGTGTTCCTCAAAGTGCTACGTCGTTATGTCGACGGATAGTATGAAGAAATCAGTAGAGATCACTCAAATTTTACACCCTAATAATATTATTAGGGTGTAAAATTCTGGATGCGCACTGGTTTCAACCGCTTTAATGGAATCATTAATGAACAACTATTCTAGAATACTTGACAATTTTTAAAAGAATAATTAACCCATTGACGACCGCGCCCATTTTTGCGTGTCTGGCGCGTGGGACCAACGCCCCTTTCAAGAGTGCGGCGGCCGCGGAGTTCCACACGGTTACGATAAGATAATTCGGACTAAACAGATCATTTTGCGGAAATAATTTGAAATCTAGTTCCAGAAGATTACTAGTATCATCGGACAAAAAAGTAGAGATTCTAAACGCTTCTGGATTCCATTAAGACCGAAGGAAGTTTGTAGAGGGTGTTTTTAGTGTTATAAGGGAGTGTCCAGAGACTATACACGTTCCTAAGGCTCCAGCCTGACTAATAAGGAAGCGCAGGATGTAAAGAACTTGAATCTGTGTAGGAAATATGGTTTTTGCACAGAGTAATTCCATCCACAACAAAAGAAATGTGAAGCAATCTTCCTCGACTTCAAAATTCCATCCTTTTCATGATGTTTGTCCCAATAAGGGAAGGGTGTTTTTAGTGTTATAAGGGAGTGTCCAGAGACTATACACGTTCCTAAGGCTCCAGCCTGACTAATAAGGAAGCGCAGGATGTAAAGAACTTGAATCTGTGTAGGAAATATGGTTTTTGCACAGAGTAATTCCATCCACAACAAAAGAAATGTGAAGCAATCTTCCTCGACTTCAAAATTCCATCCTTTTCATGATGTTTGTCCCAATAAGGGAGAACTCCTCCTTGAACTGCACTTGTTTGAGACCTCTTTAGGAAGGATTGTAACCACTCCATATTGAAATGCTGCAAAATGGTTCGAAAATAAGGTCCAGTACTTGTCAAAAAGGGTGCGGCTCACCGGTGAGCCGCGCGGTCCCACGCGACCGATAAAGCGCGGCTCACCGGTGAGCCACGCGGTCGTCAATGGGTTAATGTTGCATCCAATCATCTATGAATTGCTGAATAGCTTCTAATTTCTGACTTTTGAGAAAATTTCAAAAGTGACAAAAGTGAACTACCAAAATTATAGATTTTCCGCAGCACTTCAATTTAAACACTCATAGTACATTTGCCTTCCTCCCAGATCACATTCTTGCAAAAAATCACCTCCTTTAAAACACACCGACACTGGCCAACTGTACCGGAATTTCAACTGTCAATCAAACTCGATTGCTCTGATCTTCTCACCTAGGCTGGAACGTCGTCTTTATGTTTGCCGTGTAAATCAGCGCTATCAGGCCTTACTTGACTCTGTCCAAGAAGCTTCCCTCAAAAGAAAAAAGGTCCAAAGGCCGTGCTGAGGTCAGAATTTGGAAGTGTCGCTATATTGTCTGATGCCGCAGCGATTTCATTCAGGGATGCCCTCGTTCTTCGGGCAGGATGGCGAAGGGTCACTGGCATTTAGTACGGATACATTTCGAAATGAGTTGTTGCATCACCATTTTTATAACAAAATAATTTTTTTGACCCATAAACGCGTATTTGTGGTTATACACCGTAATACTATAATACGAATGTAAGACATACCACACACCATCCGTAGTAAATGCTCTCCTTTTACACAGCAGTGCTGGGAGTCTGGCTCAAACCACTTCCCTGACTGAAAGTGGAGATCAGAGGTGCTTTAATCGTTGTGGTTGTCGAATGGGCAGACAATATCGGCTGTTTCACCACTTAATTTACTGCAAGCACGGAGCCGTCTCCCTAAAAAGAATGAACGATCGTTTCGGCAGTTAAGCGAAAAGGTCAAATGTTCATGTCAGTTTTCTTTCCACGGTGGAAATACGACATCAAAACAGCGTCGAAATCGTTTTCTTGTCAGACGATAAAAAGATCTTTTATGATAGCACTCCATTCCAACGAACACTCATGCACTCATTTCCTTGCTTCATATCAGGTAGTCGAGTATGAAATGGCCGATTTTGAATGAGACGGATTCGAGTATTGTCTCTCAGTGAGATGCAAGCAAACCGAATATTCGCCAATACTGTCGTCACAGCCTTGCCGTAACCATCGGTAGCTTGGTTGCATCAACAAATTAGAATTCTGGAAAGCAAGTAGCAAAAATGTTCTCGTTATGTTGAAAACTAATTTTTTTGCTAGCAAGTAAAGAACTGAGCCGTGGAAGGGTTTGTAATAGAAATGGATTAATTTTTGAGGGTCAAAGTGTAGTGTCGTTTAACTTTACGTTGTCAGAACGCACTATTACTTCTGAATTAATCGCTCATGAACATCAAATCTTTCTGCTTGTGCAGGCCTAATTTGACACGCATCCGCTTTCGCTACATTTGCCAACTCATTGTTACCTAGGTTTCTAACAAAGATCATTTCCAAAATTCATATCACTTCAGTGGAACTTCTCAAGAAAAATAATGCTAAGTGCATTTAATTTGCATACTATCTTAGTATTTCTGGTGCGCATGGAACGACTTAGCAGATGGGCGGTGCAGTGTGGGGCGACTGTAATCGACGACCTTATATGTACATTTAGATAACTCGTCAGACTATAGACGATGAGTAAGTGGGCAGCTGCACCTCTCGTGTGTCTATGATTTCAGAATGACGAATAGCATTCGAAGTGACCAAGTTGCACCGGAGAGAGCGGATGCACTCGCAACTAATTCTGTTCACCTCGCAGAAGAGCCAAAAAAAATTTCTTTCGATGAGTTCATGGTGCAGCATCTTGGACATTTCGGAAGGTAAAGAACAGTCGTATATCACTTCGTATTGGAACAACATGGTTACGCGGATTTTTCAGGTACCAATTGATACAGTTTATTTTTGTAAGTCTGCCGAGTATTTTCATCGCAATGCATGTGATGAGTTGGACATTCGCAGCCCACCCAGCTGAAGTGAAGTAAGGAATGAAAATACTCAATTTGGAAGATAATTATCCAACAAATCTGATGCTTTGAACATCGTAAAAAAACGGCCCAAAACGCACTTTCAAATCTGGACTCGGAGTGAGTGAAGCACCTCAGGACTCGTGAGGTTCTACCCCAGTATGAACGGGGGTTCGACCCCAGTGACACTTGGGGTTCCCAGTTCGACACCTCACGTACTGCGCTCGTCCACCCCCACCCCCCATGTGTTGCTGTTCCACCCCTCTCGTGGTGAGTTCTTCACAAGGAGTGCTCTGTTCGTCCTCTTGCGCGTCACTTCATGTTAGATGTATCCTTGCACGCTCACATTATAGCACCCTGTCGCTCTCCGATAACGACGGGAAGCAAAAATGCGCGTAGGATGCCTGGACGTGCACACGCTTTGTGCACCGGCTCCCAGTGGGTCCCGCAGTGATGCGACGGATTTTCACATCCACGCCGCATTCGCGCGCGACGGAACCCACGCATCTCATCTGACCGATTGCTGGGCCACGGTTTCCACCGGGCCTCAGCTGGCAAGGCAGGTCCCGTAGGGCTCGTCAGATCTCCGCCTGAGCGAAGACTAGACTAAGGCTTCCACACCCGGCAGCCAGCTTATACATATACACTTTGTGTCAGTATCAGCAACCAGCAACATGTTTAACAAGCACGGTATGGTCAAAACTCTTCGTGTGGGGGTCGAACCCCAAAGGCTATGTGTACGAACAGATTCGTGGGGGTGGGACAGAGCACGTCCGGCACTAGCAGCACGTCGCCTCTTCCATGAAAGTGTGAGGGCTAGAACTTTTCGTGCTGAAGTCGAACCCCACAAGCGCCTGAGTACTCAGAACCCCAAAAACAACTTGTCGACAAGCATTTGGCGAGCGGGTATCTGATCGCATCTGAAACTTGCTTTTCCAAAAGCTTGTCGACAACTTGTTTTTTCTCTTCTTTGTCGACAAGTTGTCGGGAGAAAACCTTGTCGACAACTTGGTTTTGGGTGACATGATGACGACAAACTTGTCCACAATCATTTGCTAGTTAAAAGCTTGTTTGCAAGTTGTTTTTGGGCAAAACTGGGCCGACAACTTGTTTCTGGGGTTCTGAGTAGATGATAATATAACCAATTCCATCGCTCATTTGTTATATATAAACCATATCCGTCAGAAAATGTTGTTCGATAATGTTGAACAAGCATATTTAGCTTGCGTTTTAGCATCATCACTTCCCTTAGAAGCCAAAAATTTAGATAGGCTTATTATTAAACATGTACTTTGAACGAAAACAATAAGAAAAATGAAAGCGACTATTTGCCGAGAAGGAAGACAATTTGCTGGTAATGTAAAAATATTAGGTTGTCCCATAACGGCCGCAACCCAGTAATGAATTTTTGGAAGTTTACAAATCCATTATTTTATAAGCTATATAGACAATCTTTGGATTATTGTGAAGAGCAGTACCTGTTCTATCGCATCCTGAAGATACTTCCCAACCACTCTCTTTTATGGTTTCTGCAGACGACATTGTTATTGTGCTCTCCCAATTTTTACACGACTTTTCTGCGCGAATAGAACGAAAGCCGGATTAGGCGTTAGCTCTGCGTTTGGCCAGGTAGTTATGTTATAAAGACACAGAAGCTGTGACTAGGAGAAGCACTTCCAGAACGATACGAATCTTCAACTTTGACCAGATGGTCGTGAAACTTCTCAGAAACAAAGTTACAGTTCAGAAGACAGAACGAGAATTCTGAAACAGTCCATAAGAATGTTAGCAGCTAGATTGGGCGCAACTAAATTGCTGGTCGCTCTGCCTTGTTGGTAACTGAACATCACAAAAAATGGGCAAAATGGATTTTGAACAAAAGCATTGCCGGTCAGTGCTTAGCTTGCGACACCATTCATTTGTTTCCTCTAAACACTGTTGCGAAATTTTCCGGAAAAATGGGCCTATTTTGTGATGATTGGACAAATGAAATAGAGTTTTCTTTTCTTGGTATCGCTGAAGGAGGTCTGGATATATTCAACGAACCTCGACATCCTAGAAAAAGGTAACTTTTTCTGATAGATGGAATACTGCCCGAGGTGTTCGACAGTAGCAAGACCAGACCAAGAGTAGAATTCACTAACTCCTCGTCTGTTACCATTTGCGGCTCGGCTTCGAGATTCGGTTGAAAAAGATTTGGCCTCAGTTCTGATGAGCCGAAGAAGTACATGTTCACTGGCGTGGCGGGCAAATCCACACAGGTTCACATCCTACCAAGAAAAATTTCTTCGAGTGAGGTGTTCGATCTCTCCTTGGAGCATGTGTTGGCCAGACCTTCGCCTAATGGAGTATCCTTTTCAACTTGCAGTGAATCCACCTTTCATCTAGAAATTTAATGTGGATCAATGTGTACTGAAAATTGGCCTTTCACACTTCATTGACTCCTGTAATCTAAGCTTTATTCTTTACATAAATTTCACTTCACCGCCAAAATCTGCAAGAAATGCTAAGCATAATATTTTCTATTGCTAAGGGGAATCTCAAGCTTGTGCTGAGTGACGCATCTGGGAATGCGCACCTTCAAAACGGCCATTATTTGTGGGACAACCTAATAAATGGACGTAGGATATACTGCTAGTAGAATTTTTCCCTTTCCTATATAGCAAATAGACTTCATTTTCGACACTCACTCAGCTCCACAATTGCATGTCATCAGCCTAATCATAGGTCTCTCATGATGTTTTTGGTGCACGATTCGTTCGCATAACGGTCAGGAGATATCCTGCGGTGATTTTCTGGCCAGCAGTCGTTCCATTTCATCGCACAATTCTAATAACAAGCGACAAAGCCTCTCATCTCGCACGTGTGGACCCGAATTTTTCACTATTACATTATTACAGACGCCGACACACTCCTTACTCACCCCTCTTACAGCAACTTGCTCGCTATTGCGCCCCGTCGTCCCTTTCGACATCATTAATTCCTTTCGTCTGAATCCTCCCTATTGCGGAGCGCCGGAGCAACCTTCCCATCATGAGTCCCTTCCACTGACGTCTTCTATATTATTGAAAGCTAATGCATCTCTCACACAGCCTCTCGGCACTTTCGTCACACTGCAACTCAGATGTAAGTATCACAACACTGTAGACCCGTCCGGTAACTTCTTTCCCTCTATCGACTCTGTTTCCATCTTGCACAGTTCACAACTGTGGAGGAGTCAATTCATTTGGATTCATTTGTAGTATCCGCCTCTGAACCGCGTGCGGACGCTCGTCTCATCCTATATGTTTCCTGTGAATTCGTCTTCTCCACTTGTCTTTGAAATATACCCACCCAATCGTTGCCTTTTGCCAAGATATACTTGATTAAGTACCAAGACTCATCTATTTTCAGTTAGGTGTAAACAAAATTAGACCCTCCAAGGAAATGAGCAGGACAAAAGCCCACCAGAACATCTTTAAATAAGGTTAAAATCAAAGTTCGCGACGTTTTCGTATATAAGTGGGCATGCTAGGCTAGGTCGTGTATGTAGTTTAAGACAATAGTCGCTAGTTTTCATGCACAGTCACACACATGATAAGCATATCAACAGGTAGTATGATCTCCTGAGATCGAAATGGCCAGATAACAAAGAAAAGAAAAAGAAATATAGAGAGAGATAGAGGAAGTTGCGCAGTGGCAAAGACGGCAGGTGCGCACTAGACATCACGCACTGGATGTCACTACTGTGGTAGGCATTAGGTTAGTGCGGTAAAAATGAAACTCTTTTGTGTCGGCTTCATTTTCCTCAATAACTATTGAGAGCGGTGATCTCGGTAGACGACACAACACTATGTAATGGTAGGTTCCGGACGTTAAGCGCCTAGAACTCGAGAAACTGCGAAGCGAAAAAGAAGGAGAAAGCCGTCCGGGAACCAAAAGGTCCTCTGTAGTTACGAGAGGTGGCAACCATACGCAGTTTCCCCTGAGAATATGATGACTACCAAACCACTTCTATGTGAAGGTATCAAGATTTGAGCCAGCTCTCGGATGCAAATTTTGGAGGGCAGCAGTTGTATGGAAAACACTCTAGAACCACGTGCGCTTTTTGGAAAGAAAGTTCGTGAGTTTTTGGAGCGAATTAGAGCAATGTGCATTGCTAAGGATGTTGTTTTTAAAAAAGCAGCTCAGAGTGCTTTATCTGAGAAAAATTTTGAACAAAATGAACGAAATGCTCTAAAAAGTGCTCATCCACTGGCGAAGCTTTCGCACCTAAGCTCAAATGTGAAGTATATATAGCGTCCTGACCAACTGCAATGCAAGTGTTTTAGACTACAATGTATGCTGTGCCACAAGAAAATCCTCAAAATTTCAAAAATTGAGGCGTACTATGGGGTTTCATTAACTTTCCTGACTACTAAATGCAGCAGGAATTTTTCACACTTGGGAAACAGAAGAGCTTGCTCCGCCGTACATGTGAGTTACCAAATTTATATGCCATACTTAGCCCAAATAAAATCATCGGTTCTATGGAAAGAATGGGCCATTTCTCTTTTATCAACCCAATTCACCGACACCAGATTTTCAAAGAGATAAATGCTGGCTCGTTGAGCATTACATGGTGTTGTGGAATAGATTTTCACCCCGGTTTCTCCACCTATGTTGTGCAATTCTGAACCATTTTATTACAGTGATGACCTGAGAATGCGCATTTTCGCACGCTATGAAATATTTTCTAAAAACGACACTGTAACACTGCAGCCAAGATTTTATCCAGAATTAGTATCGCATAATAGTGGGACCGTACACTTGATTACTTGCAATGAATGCTGTCTACGGTATGTGGGAGCAGCTGAGCGACCACTAAGAAAAAGACTAGATCAGCATCGGTGAGCTCTATACCATGCCCGATCGTACCCACCAGCAGTTTCTCTAAGCAGCAACCGGTGTTGCAAACGCGAGAGTCTGTCCCGGATATCGATGTCGCACATTCAAGAGTCTGTCCCGGACTTCGAAGTCAGAGTATTGCATCGTAACGTCGTGAAGTCTAACGAAAGGAAAATCACAGAAGCTTGAAGGCAGCACCCACGATAATTTTCATGTCCGAAATTTTGAATCTACGCAAGTTGCACCGCCGAAGACATCGGCGTTCCCACGATATAATACGTTGGACCAGTATCCAGGTATCCGCGGATGAGTTGTGGCGCGGTACGAATCAGCTGTTTTCTGCCGCAGTCAGTCAGTTTTTCAAAGACAACGTTTGCTTTACACACTCATTCTGAGAAGTTTTACATTATGATGACCTGTTCCCTCCATTTTCGCTCTATGACCGTACGATCGCTTCTTTTTCCCAGAACTTTGAAATTTTCAAATATGGTGTGAATTTCTGTTTGTTAGCTCTTTACACTCACCCATACATTTTGTTTCTTTTGTTGAAGCATGACTCTATAGTAATAATTCTATTTCCTTTTCGTTTGTGTTTTTTCTCCTTCAGAAAGTCCTGTGGAATTATAGTCTTTCTGCGCAATCGGTGGAAAGTTGTAGAGCGCGCCGAGCCTGCGGCGTGTGCGCGGCGCGGTTGGTGACAGCGGTCCGCCATCCTCGATCAGCTAGCTGTTCGAGGACACCTTTCGTCAGGTATTGGCTTAGGTAAGCGCTTTTTGTCGATTTTCTTTATTAGTTGGAGTACTTTGGACTGTTGAGGCCTGTGGCTGACCGATATTGATCGGACGACCCCGCATTCCTCGTTTTTTGCACGTTTCACTTTTCTTTGCTTTTCAATGTATTTCTCATTTGTTTTTGGCCCCACAGAAAGCTCTATGTCCCAGGTAGCCTCTTCTTTGTAGGAAAGAGGACCCTGGGACGTTGGTGGCTGATGACGGGGCCTTTTATTTTGTTCGGAATCGTTGACATTCTTTCTCTGTTCGCTTGGTCGTCGTTTTCTTAAGTTTTTGTCGCACGTTTTTATTTCAATAGAAGGCTCCGTTACCAGCCGCACGTCCCAGGGTCCTCTTTCCTACAAAGAAGAGGCTACCTGGGACATAGAGCTTTCTACGGGTACAAAAACAAATTAGAAATACATTGAAAAGCAAAGAAAAGTGAAATGTGCAAAAAACGAGGCATGCGGGGCCGTCAATATCGTTCAGCCACAGGCCTCAACAGTCCAGAGTATTCCAACTAATAGAGAAAATCGACAAAAAGCGCCTACCTAAGCCAATACCTGACGAAAGGTGTCCTCGAACAGCTGATCGAGGAAGCCGGACCGTTGTTACCAGCGGGCCGCGTCGCGCACGCGCCGCAGGCTCGGCGCGCTCTATAACTTTCTACGCAGAAGGACTGTAGTCGAGTATCTAGTTGCGCCAAGAAATTTGTTGCCAAGAAAGCATTATCGACTTTCTTGATCTGCTCCTCCAGCATAACTCGGCCACCTTACTATATTGCAGGAAATTGAAAACATCCGAGAACCATTTTGCCATGAGTTGTGACAAAAATGACGACTTTATTCATGGTCTACGCAGTCAGAAACCCAAGATCGTGCTAAAATCTGACTGATGAATTTGTGGGTGCTGTCTTCACGAAATTTGAACGGTGTAAAGCGGAAATCAATAGTAGGGAAGAACTTGTGGAAGCTCTAAGATATAAAGTTGTATTAAATATAGATTAATCGATTACGAAAAGCTGTTGGAACAGCAATATGTCGACCAGAGGAGATTACAGAACCACGAAGCACCATATAAATACCCACTCTAGTAGTCTCAGAACGAATTTGTTGTATTCGTTCTGCTAACAGACTGGTACAAGAATTAAGCATTTTTGCAGAGAAAATTTCAGCTATATCTCGCTAGAAAAAACCGAACCAATTGTTGGTTTCTCTTTTGTCATATCGCTACTAATAGCAAGAATGAATAAAGATGACACTAGCACTCCTAGTCATTACATATATACCCACTATCGCGACCCTCTCTCGTCTACAATAAAAACTGACCATCACTGTATATTGGAGGCAGGTACACGTGTGTCGTGTGCATGTCTGGTACATGTGCATTTGAAACCATCTACCGTTGCAAACAGAAACTGGAAGCCTGGAGCAGTCCAGAAAGTGAATGGTGATTGTCTAACTCTGACTGTCATACTTTCTTTGCCTTTTTATCTTGAAATGCAAGATCCTCCTATTTTATGTAGCATCGCAACTTCCGGAATACGGTTGCGATGCGCGATAAGCACTCATAGAAAATTTCTCCATAAGATATAAATAGTGTATCAATGTTTCTTCCACCAACAAAGTGAGGCAATAGAGCTTGAGCTGATGTGTCGCATTATCCGAGTTATTCCATATGTTTTTACTGAAAATCCTCTAAACAGGCAGTGCTACGAAAATGACATACCTGGTGTATCAGCTTGTTTTGCAGATGTACAAACACCACTATAGAGGGAAACATTACATGCGAAACCACAGGATATTCTGCCTCTGATAGAGTACGTTCCTTAATGAAGATGTATGAACATTCTTGCACAACATGAATTTGCTATCACTCAAAATCAAAGAAGTCCTAATTCTATTGTTTAGTGGAACATATACGGTGATAGATCATGGATCAAAGGAACTGTTCAGTCCTTCTATTACGTCGGCCATATGGTCGGCTCATTTTTCTGGGGAATTTTGAGCGACAAGTGAGTGGTACGAGTAACTTGAATAATTTAGAACATGCTAACAACAACAATCTTTCAGAATAGGGAGAAAAATGGTACTATTCCTCGCCATTGTTATTCAAATAGTGAGTGGTGCATTGATGGCCGTGGCGCCAAATTGGTGGCTTTACGCTATTTTGAAGTGAGGTTGACTACCTTATTAGTTTCTACAATTGCTCGATTTTCGTAGATTATCTGCCATGCTTTAAGAGCTGGAACCGGAATTTCTCACCCAGGAGCCTTCGCGATAGCTATTGTCTTGGGAACAGAAGTAGTTGGTGCCCGCTACAGAAAGATCGTTGGAGTCGGTACTGCAGTCGGAATCGCAGTAGGAGAGGCATGTTTCTTTAAGACTTGACACTTACCTCGACAATGATAATATAGAAGACGAAACGAGTTTAGCTGCTTCTCGATGGGATGGCATACCTTATTGATGATTATCGTATTCTTCACGCAGTAATCGTGGGACCCTCACTAATCCTACTTTCTTATTGGTGGTAAGTTCACACATCTCATCCATCCAGATTTTTGAACTGAAAACGACCACATAGCGTGAGAAGAGAAAAATCGCAGTCTATTCGTAGGCTCGTTCCGGAAAGCACTCGATGGCTTGTGATTAAACATCGGTTCGAAGAAGCAGACCAGATTTTGAAGAGAGCCGCTCGAATAAATGGATCAAGCATCCCAGAAAGATGGTCAGCAACGATCCACAGTGCTGTGCATTGTCGCATAGCTAACCTGCTAAGCAATCTGTTGCTGATTTTTGAAGGTGGGAACAGCTACTGACGAGCGAGAGTAAAAAACACACATCGGCTGGCCTAATCGACTTATTCCGCACCCCAGAAATACGAAAAAGAACACTTGTATGCTTCTTTGTTTGGTAAGTTCCGAGAGACTATGGGAGTTACCAAGTCAAAAGGGCAGCAAGCTCAAGGTGACATTCACTCTTTGCAGGCCTGTCAATGCCATGATGTACTATGGACTGACAATGAAAAGCGATCTAGCTGGTGGTGACTTGCACATCAACTTTGCTTTCAGTGCTGCTGTAGAAATTGTGGCCTGCGTTTTTGTGTTTTTCCTCATTGATCGTGTTGGACGACGGATAATCGTCGCAGGAAGCTTCTTAATAGCCGGAATTTGTCTACTTTTGAACTGGCTTATAGGAGATAATGGTGAGTGTTTAAAACTCTTGATGATGGTCTGAAAAGTTTCCAGTACCGACTACTCAGTGTTCTCGTAATAGTCAAATTTTATACATTTTGCTTTCAAGAAAAATCCCACCCCCACCCCCTCCCCCCTTAGGAAGCAGGCAGTGATTGTATGCGATCTGAAAATTAGCTTGAGATTGCTAAACGGCCAGGATTCAAGAACGCATAACTAAGCGAAACGGGGCAAACAAACCAAATTTCGCGGCCTGCATCTCCTAGCTTTGCGTAGTCAATCACAGAACCAATCGCGCTAGCCATCACTGTTTGCTTGGCTATCGTTTCAAGAATCCCAGCCCAGAATGGTTCGAGATCCCATATATAGGTTAGGGCATGAGCCAGCGCTGACTCTCGAAAAGTGGAGCTCGGTTTCCTCATTAAAGCAATTATTGAAACAAGCTGTCTGTTCTCACAAGGGAAGTGCAAGAGGCTAACCCCGGGGATCGAAACGAAACACCCATATAGGTAACATTGTCTAAGGCTATGTTAATGTATGTACATCATTTTTGCCCAATGGTCCTGATGCGCGCAGGAGAGCGTGCCAAAGACTTTTCGGCGTCATTCATCTCCCACACGTCCTAGATCTCCGAAAAGGTCTTCTGGAGTGAAACTTTGCATACGGGGGTTATTTGAGCTGCTGAATACGAATATCATATCCATTTTGTACCGTAACGCTATTTTTGTAGGGTTACGGCAAGTGCACCACCCCATACTACCGTGCACCTACCGTAACCCTACAAAAATAGCCTTACCGTACAAAATGGATATGATATTCGTATTCAGCAGCTCAAATAACCCATATATGCAAAGTTTCAGTCAAAAAAATTTTTTTTGAAGAGTTTGGGTTCATGATGGTTGAATAATACCAATTTTCTAGTGCGCTGTCAATGGAGTCCTGGCTTGGATTCATGGAACTTTGGCCACGCAATCCAGCAGTGGTTGGCGTGATTAGCTGTCCCATGGATCATCGAACGTTTGCAGACGCATTTTTGAATAACCTGGTTCCGCCTGGTTACGCGACCATGAGTCCTTGCTCCAATCATGGCAGCCGCGATGAGGTGGCCGAGTGAGTAACGAATCGGACGAAGTTCCTGCAGTAATTCTTGTAATGGCGCACATATCTGATGTGTTTTAGTCATTAGAAATACTCTAAACAAGTTTAAAAGCCTCAAATTCAAAAATGCAAAATGGATTCCGCGGAAGGGATCCAAACCCTCGACCCTGGCTGACAATCCGACACGCTACCCACTCGGCCACTCCGCCACGGCTGGCATGCCTGTGGCAATTGCTCATGATCGCATACCCAGCGGAGCAGGGTCGTTCACAGGGTCGTTCACAATTGTGTCTCCAAACACTCTACAGTCCATGAGACAGCTAATTACAGTAATCTCAGTAAGTTTGAGCCGTCAACGTTGCATAAATCGCCTGTAAAATGGACCACGATGGCAGCGAAGAAGAAAAATTTTGGACGCGCTCTCCTGAGCGCATCCTGACCATTGGGCAAAAATAATATGTATGCATTATAATCACCTTAGACAAGGCTTCTGAAAATGGGTGGCTCGCTGGGATCCCCGGGGTTAGCCTCTTGCACTTCCCTTGTCAGGAAAGGGAATCATGCTTGAATTTTATGTGGTAGTCTCGTAGTTGGAATCAGCAATATAAAACAGTAGCTGATGCTTCTTAACAACGTCAAAAAATGTTTTTTCCACTGTTTTAATTGGAAATCGTGGCTGGGTCATTGCATCGTCATCACAAACCTGCCCTGAATGTTTAGCGTGAAATTTTTGGCTATACCGCAAGCCTTCCAAACAAGTTTGTAAGCAAAAAATTCTTAGATGCAACACTATAAAATATGATTTAGGCCATTAAAAGCAGGTAACTACCACAGAGAAACAGGCCAGCTATTGCACAATAAATTGTGGCCTCCACCACCATGTTATATTTCAAGTAGTGTGAGAATTAATTGCTTCTCATTTTTTGAGCATCACACATTTCAGTGGCGTTCTACTGGGGAATGCTACAAATTGTAATAACTAAAGGGGCTGTCACTGCAGCCTTCATTGCTGTGTATACTTATACAACTGAAATGTTTCCAACTGTAATCCGTACCACAGCCGTAGGATGTTGTTCAACAATGTCAAGATTTGGAGCTGTGATTTCTTCTTATATGGCTCTGTGGCTGGTAAGTATTTTACAGCGTTCTGTCCACTTGAATTAATCCCAGTTGAACGTTGAGGGAGAAGTAAAATTAGGACAAGCATTCGCTGAACATTTATGGGCTTCCTGCAGAGCATGAGATTTTTATACCCATTTTCCGTCACGACTTTGTACATAGGTTCATTCTAAGTCCCATATGCACGAAAATATCCATTGGGGGGGGGGGGGTCAGAAATGCTCTCAAGTAAAGGAGCCGTTCCGAACGGTGCTCCTACGAATATGCACATCGTGAACCCCTTTCCGATCTTCCACATATGGCCGAATGGTTGGACTTCCCTCCTCCTTCACTTTTTTTGTATATTAACAAGGCGAGATCTTCTGGAGGAGGAGATAAAAATCCCCTTCGCTTGGTAGGGGATTGACTTGCCATCCGATTATCCTGAAATTTCACTTTTTTGAGCATCTCTTTAGACAGACTACTTACATGAAGAAGGGCTGGACCTTCGGACCCGTTATTGTCTGGATGTTAACACAATTCCCTACAACTTCAAGGATGTGTTCGCCGCGTAGTGGTTATTCGCGATCTAAATCATCAAGGAGTCTTCCCCACAAAGTTCTATGGTTCTTTTCTCGCCGCAGTGTGATTGCGAACATCTAGCCGATCAAAATGAATTTTCTAGTAGACGGTGGATAAATTCTTCTACTTTTCAGCATATATACTCTGTCTAGTCTGCTGCTTCAATGCACCACACATAGCCCATGGGACCCGAGGAGAGTTAGGCCAGGGGCGATTTCTAATGCTTCTGCAATACGGTCTGAGAGCACAAAATCATGTACTGAAGAATAATTTTCCGAGCAGCAGCTGCGACACATAAATTTGAATCCCCGTACGTGTTTGTAAACAAATAAGTATGTAAAACGTGAAGATGCGTTTCATTTTCAAGATTGCATCCATTTCAACACGATGAACATGGCGTGAGCTAACATTTTAAACTGCTGGATAATTTGTGAAGCATAATTGGCTCCGGATTGTTAACTTATAAGGGAATCTCATAATTCATAAGAATACCAGAAGGATTTGTCAAGGTTTTGCTCGATAAAGGTAGTCGCCTGTAGGATAGCTCACCATAGGATGTCTTTGAAGACGACTATTCCATTTTCGACTGATATTTTCTCCACCAAATTTTCTTTTCCGGTTACTCACTCTCGGAATGGTCCCTGTTCTCCAATTTCAATACTTTTTTATCCACATTATACCCTCAAAAGTGGCGCCTCGCCTCCTCTCCCTTGCTTTCACGATGCGCGCTATTGGCGCGACGCTGAGGAACAAAGCACGGGTGTTGCTCATATAGATCGCTTGACCCACAAAAATCTTGCGTACCATTACGCGCAATGACATTCTGAAAACAGAACTCTTTTTGGGAATTTCAGGCCTATTTCCTCCGAACACATCGGAAAGGTCCATCCTAGAGAGTAGCAGTTTCGGCCTACGTAGAAATGTTTTCTATAGGTCGCATGTGGTCGCAAAAATAACATATATGCTCGTATATAGGAAGATTACTGCTAGCCACTGCACATATTTTTTAGCCGAGTCTAGTGAGAGTTTTTTTTTCTTAAGATTTACCCAAAGAAGTAAATAGTTCATGTGGTTAATTCGCTCATTTCTCAGGCAAATTTGGATTCCTTACCCATGCCAGAAATATGTGGTTATTAGGAAACATGAAAGCTCATTCCGAGATCTGTTAAAAAATTCCAAGTAGGAAACTCAGACGACAACATAGACGACAGAGTCAACTCATGAAGCACTCATCTGTTTTACGTAGACGGTATCGGACTGGTATAGCATCTTTCCGATATCTAATCATGCTCCGGTAGGTGATCGGTAGCCAAGAAACCACTTGTGTCGTACGCTTTGGTGCAGTAACCGCGATGTGACACGGTAGGTCGAAAAAAAAAAACATTTTGAGTGGCCAGATTTGCGAAATTGCACACTGTGGGCAGAGTGCTTAGAAGAGATTGCGAGATCGTCGCTGGCACTACTCAAGCAGAGACGGATATATCACAAATACCAGTGGCGAACCTAGAAAGTGGACGGGAAGGGGGGGGAGGCGTAGGAAAGAGTGGGTTCCCCGCCGCTTTGGTTACTCAGATGGAAAATAAAATTAATAAAAATATCAATTGCAGTAGCAAATAATTAATAAAAATTTTCTGAAGAAATAACAATTGAAGTAAACAATTGAAGGTACACTAATGCAAGATTTCTAGTTGTTCAAAAATTTGCAATTCATTCTCGGGTGGCGGGGGAGGGGTGTAGTAGGGGGGGGGGGGTACAGTTCACGCGCACATTTCAAATACTGCTCACGCGCACATTGCAAACGCAAAACATTAGAAGACTCAGGACATGGGATGAGAAATTCTGTCACAGGACTACATATAACGTCTTAACTATCAGGCTTACCTATCAAGTGAGACTCGAATGTGAGTTGTCAAAATTTTCCGATCCACAGCTTCCTTAGTCATGGCAAAAAGGAATAGAGAAGCTGAAGCCCCCAAAAGATGGACAATTTGCTGTGATAAAGAAATACGATCTGGTTAGAGTAGCACATGAAACAGAAGAGGCACACTACTTTACTGTAGGAAGAAGTCTACTTGCACAATGCCCTTGCCCTTTTCTTTTCTTCAAAAGGTTATGAATTTCAAAGGCAGTACTCGTTTCAGGTTGATACCTTCGGTAAGCTGTCCATGGTGATTCCATTCTCAACACTTTCTTTCATAGCGGCCATTCTGACAGCGGTATTCCTA
The DNA here is from genome assembly GCA_037903475.1 of Ancylostoma caninum. Classification (NCBI taxonomy): domain Eukaryota; kingdom Metazoa; phylum Nematoda; class Chromadorea; order Rhabditida; family Ancylostomatidae; genus Ancylostoma; species Ancylostoma caninum. The sequence goes on from JBAJFG010000375.1 coordinate 27,029, forward strand.
CCGGAAACCATGAAGAAACCAATGCCTGAGACCATCTCTGATGTGGAAGACAAGAGGATATGAGCTCTAAAAATGTGATATTTATGGGGTTGCTTTCGGCACCAAGAAAGCAGCGTAACCATTACATCTATTATGCATTCTATGACTGTGATCGAAGAGAATTTGAGCTTAATTTTGATATGATTGAAATTGTTAATGTTATGAAAAGATTTCAAATAAAAAGACTACAAATTCACAGAGGGATATCTCCTATTAATATCTCCTCTACATTTCGAAGTACTAAATTGCAATTAGTCGTCCGAGTTCGACTACATGATTTCGAGAGTAAAAATACATATTACTGGCCAGGGTAGACAAAAAATGCGACATCACAGCAAGCATTTTTTTCATTCCAATAGCCAATTTTTCACGAGGAAAATCGTATTGCCACACGCAATCTTTTGTCAACTGCATCTTCAACGAACTTCAGAGGATTTTCGCATCTTCAGTACTGTGCCTTCCACTTCACAACTACCCACCCTACGCTTGCCGAGCAGATGGGTGCCAAACCTAATGTAGTGCGCCATCGACATACTACAAGCATTTTGAGTCTTGGTTTCAAACACTTTGACTGTTGCGTTAACGAAGAACGAATAAATTTTCATTCGACTGCACACATATGTTGTCTGATGATTTTTCACCAATAATTAGAAGGATACTCTTGGCGTCAATTGATCTTGTTTTTAGGATCGTCACACATTCTACTTCACTTTGGGGTTGCAGAGGCATTTCAGTACATATGCGCTTACGGTTCTTTGGGGGAAGGTTTACTGAGTTTCTTTGCTATAAACCAAATTTATTATGTATGCATCTACCGCTCATAGCAGTTGTCTCCATTAGAGTGAAGCAACCGAGGGTAATAAAGCAAATGAGCAAAGCTGGGCATCCCGTTTAGTAATGCTATATTACTACACCTGAAATAGGCTCCTTCGCATTATCCGGCTTATGTGCTTATTGCCTCCCCCTAAGGTAAAAGAGTCTCATAAATCATCAGCTTTCTCTCCCTCTCACCCAGCTTTAATTCTCAGCAATTGGTCTTTAATTCTTAATTCTCAAAAAGATCCCTCCTTTTTTTCAACTGTGCGTTTCTATTCGCCTTTGTACGTTGTGGTCCACAACCGCATGAGAAGTATTGCGATGAGACAAGACTTTGGGCCATAACATACTTCACATCGACACCATCGCATAACGAGACAATACAGGGCTGCCAAAAAGTATGGGCGTCACAAGAAACATTATTTTTCCTTTGCTAGTTGCAAATAGCTTGTGTTCGTTATCGCAACGGGTATGCAACTACATGAAAATTCTGGTTAACAAGAAATTTCCGAGTTAGACTTATCTGGCCTTGATATAGGCCTTCAACAATGACAACACGAAACCCATTGTGCGCCACAGGAAGTCCTCCTCGCGCTATTTCACTGAGCGCTGCTCAATTTTCCATCTATGTTGGCACTTTTTTCTCTTTTCATCGCCCAGTGGCCTTCTGAACCATTGCTAATAGTATTTTTGAATCGATCGTTTTTTACTACTGTATTGGAGCCGCCAGAGTTGCGGGTAACAATAAAATGTGTAGGAAGACTTGCGCTGTGAACACGCTTCGCATCGCATCCAACACTCACATCGCATCGATTCAGAAAATGAGATGGATCGCAGGTCAAAAAAGCACATTTGAGGAACTATCAACCATTGATGAAACGAAAATGTGGTAACCTTGCAAACAAAAATAAACAAAAATGCATTTTAGGCGCCCATACTTTTCGACGACCCTATACATATGTTACAAGTCCGCACAATTTATCATAGACTTTGCATTGAACAACCCGCTGGCAGGAGTAGTTGGGCGCAAACGATAGAGGTTTAGCGATGGGAGCGACATTGTCGCAGCAAAGTATACTATGTGGACCTCATGGGCAGAGCGATGACTACAACCTGCGGTGTCAGAAATAGTAGTTACTGTTCACACTGGTTGCCGGTGCAGAACCAGAGGTATACTTGACGCTTTGCGATAGTCATCGCCTAAGAAGCGATCTTAACGATTACATTGAATTATTAAATGGGTTCCCGCATTTTTTCCAAATTCTGAAAATTTCAAAGAGGCGAGAAGTGGTGGTTGATGGGCAGTGGAGACAGTGGATCTGGATGGGAAATGTCCGCCATAATTCGTCCACTGCAATTAAGCCCCTCTCCTTGCAGCTAAGCTCCGCCCACTCGATTTCTTCCGGGTCATCCGGATGTAAATTAAGCTACTGTCGAGCGGTGATGTTGGCTAGGAACATACAGGGAGAAAATGTCTTGAAAACCATCACTCGCTTCCTGACCACAACGAAAGGAGAATTAAAGCATCAAAACAATTTTTACTCTCTAGTATTTTCATATCTCTAATGCCCTAACTTTTTGAAAAAAAAAAGCTTTTTGGCTGGTAAACTATGGGAATGCGCTTATGAAGAAAGGCGCTTTTGAATTATCTTAAAGGCAACACCCACGGAAATTTTCGACCTTGAGATTTCGGTACAATTCGGGGTAATCGGGTGCTCTTAACACTGTTATAATGCTGAAAACAGTCGAAACCTTCGAAATCCCCGTTTTCTAGAACTCCTCAGTTCATCGGTTTCGAGCAGGTTGGGCCGAGCTGTGCGATCAGTTCGCTGTGGACCGATCCAAAAAAGTCAATACCGCTACCTTTTTTTGTCAGCTGTTTTGCGGGCAAAGAGGTTTTTGGCCATGTTTTGCGAGCTTATTGAAGCTTATGGAAGAAACCAAACATTGGAAAAGATAGCCTGACCAGTCAAGATATGGCAGAAACACCAACGAATTCCAAAACAAACTCTGAGCAATGAAAAAATCCGAAAACGCGTCACTGGCGAAGATCAACCGTAGAAGTGACTAAATCAGCGCATTTCTTGTGAAGTAACAAGTAAAAAAAATTATGGTGCGTACTAATGCAAGAAAGGATAGTTAAGGACCAAGAAATAGCTTTACAATAACAAAGAAAGAAATGGCTAACCACCAAATCAGCTGGCAGCAACTATCCGTTGGCGCCACAACTCGATCGAACGACCCCACGCTGATCCTACTGATCCAGGACCTTGGACATTTTACTAATTATATCTCAGAAACGGTTGAGTTTTGCGCTCTACTTTCTTTGCCAAATTGCTAGAACCACTGTTATGGTTCAAAAACGATCAAAATCTCAGATATGAAAATTCCCGTGGGTGCTGCCTCTAAACAGTTGGAAAATTACCACGAAAAGAAGACAATGCAAACAAACTTCAAAAAGCGCAAAGCTTATTTGAAAACAATGCTCACCGCCTTCCCCAGTAGATGTTCAAACTTGCACCTCATCCAAAATGCCAGATTTTTGATATCAATATTGTTCCCCTGAAGTGCAAGTATAAACGCAATTGAGAGTTCTAGAAAATAAAAAGGAGAAAAATCTGAATAGCCCTCCAAAGAAAGGCATGAAACGCTTCAACAGCGTTGACCCTTTTCATTCACGAAACAATAGCTATGATATGTGATTTACGATCTTTATTCATGCTTCATCAACAAATCACGCAATTCTCCCACAATCGTATAGTGTAAAATCACGGCAAAATGAAACAATGACAAAGCAGATGAGGCGGGCGCCCCTCAACTGCCCCAATGTCAACGATAATAATGTCGCTTCACATAAAAACATAAAGCGAGTCAATCTAGCACAACAAAATAATATCTAGGGCAACATTTCCGACAAAATACACCAGTTCGCTAAACAACTTCCAAATAAGAAATCGCTTAAAATTAATGACACGGATCACTCGTGCAATCGCATCAGGATCACTGACACATTGTCGCCGCACCTTCTGCGAACCGCCTCTGCTGCCAGATCGTCGGCCATTTGCTGCCAAACCTCTCGTTCCTCCATTCCCTTAAAAAACAGGATCTTTTTTTAGAAAAAAAAATGTTGACATAAACAAGAATGCTGGCAGGCGAGCTGATACCAGAAGGCAACACCACCGACCGACGGGTGAGAAATAGTGGACGTTATCCACAATTGCAAAGAAGAATTCTACCAACGAAATCCCCATAAATGAGCTGACAGGAAACAAATCTTCAAGCATGGGTTCATCCTCCTTCCACCCGATTTTTTTTTGTTTTTTTTTTTCATTTACCAAGTTCAGAAATGAATTTTTCCATCTGTGAGTACGAAGTACACGGCTAGAGAGATGCGTTTGCATAAGATTCTTGCACTCATGTCGTACACATTCACTAAACGCTATGCAAATACGACGATGACGCAACAAACACGAACAACTCCTTTAGCCAACACCGACAAGATAACAGCAAGGACTCCTGATACACTGCTAATGAGCTTCAGCAGTTACTGTGTTCTAATTGCTTTGACCTTCACAGCAACACCGCTAGTCGAAGCTGTACAAATAAAAGAAAGGTAAAAGCAGCGAAGGTTAACAAACTCATGTCTAATGTCGACGAAAATTAATTCTGATCAGATTTTTAATATGTGCGAAATAATTTAATTGAAGTGTTATTTGTTTTGTATACACTCGAGGCTTTATCATACGCTGATCTCCGTTTTGTTGTCATTTTTGTCATAAACATGGTGTATAAAAGATGTTGATGACCTCTATCAAGGCCTTTCGAGGGAATAAAAGGCTTACTAGGAACTTGTATTCACAAGTATTACAATTGAAAGTCCCGCGTGGCAGATGAGTAGCTATATTTCGTCTTAAAGACCAGTTGCGCTACATGGCTCATCGGCCAGGAATTCCTAACTCGAATTCCCAATTCCCAAAGAACCCAGATTTCAGGTGCCACTTACGCCTAATTAAATTCGAAGAAAGATCACCACACAGTAGAGTAGACAATTCAGAACCCACTTAAGAATCCTAACTGATGAACAATACAAACATTAAAATTAAGTGAAATAAGCAAGGAAATCCTCCAGCAGCAAGAATATGGAAGGCAAAACATTTTGTCGAATCCTTGCCTTCCTAAGATCCTTACTCATTCCAAAACATCGTTGGCTCAATTTGTTGTTGTTGTTGTTGTTGATGTTCAGAAGCAGAAGAGGCGACGGCGACATGGAGCAAAAAAGCGTAGGTCTTACAGGCAAAAAAAATGTGGACATCTGTGGCTTTCTTTCGGCACGCCTAGAGCAGCGAAATTGTGATATCATCAGGAGTTAGTAATGTTTTGATAAAAGAGGATAATTATTGTTCGAGATCCTTAGGTAGAATAAACGGAGAGAGGCAAGTATGGCAGCTCAGAACTCATCGTTAGAAGTCCTCTGATTAAGAAGATGTAGCCTAACAAATTAAACTTTTTGTTTGCTCTTCTCTAGAGTCCAAGTCAATAAGTGATACAGAATTTCAACCAACATCTAAAAATTAGTGGAACTTCTATCTTAGACAAGACTTTTACACGCTTTCTAACGCGTAAAAGCCTTATGATCTCCGATCTATGGCCCATAAAGCACCTGGGACTCCTCAGATATCATCAAAGACACGCTAATTGCGTAATGTCACACTATGTACAGTATCGGGCATTATTGTTGCGTAATGTACACTACACACTTTGTTGCCGTCACCGAACTACAATCACACCCATTCCCCCTCTATTTCCATAAGAAAAGCTCTATTATTTTCCTTTCACAAACTGGTCACAGTTCATGTCCTCAACGTCATAAAGCCGACCCTATGCTATCCACGCCATGTTCCCAGTTCTCACATTCTATGATTTTTAATCATGAAAAAATGTAGACCTGAAGTAGACTGTGGAAACCTTAGTAGTGATTGGAAGGAAACTACCAATTTCGAAAAAAAAATCTATTCCATCATAAAATATCAACAAAAAAATACATACGTAATGAAATACAGACGCAACTCATCTCACTACGTACAGATTTTTTTCGCTTTGGATAAAAATGTACAACTCTTTGATGCCGCTTCTCTATGGCTTCGTTCGGACTTACTCACCACCTCCGTGCATTATCATAAACGTGCCATGATCAACAACCGCAACAACAACAACAACCACAATAATCGTAAACAGAAAACATTCTTCAGCAACGGACAAAAGTCTCTCAACCTAAAACTTCAAAGATCTCTAGGAAAACATCAGCATAACCAACGATGAAGCATAAAAGCCCAAGCAAAACATGTCGTTCTCCAGTGTCCCTACATTTTCCACTTCCTCTATTCCCTTTCAGAATTTCTCACCTAGCATTGCTTTTTCTCACCGTATTCTCGCAAAATTTCCCGAAATTCTCTCTGCAATTCATGAAATTCCTTGCATAACAAAGTTAGCAATTCCATGGCATGGAATTCCATCCACTCCTCCGCACATACCTCTAATTTAGGCAATGAATCCCCGTTTCAGTTTCGAGAATACTAATGACTGAAAAGATCGTGAAAAGAAAAGAGAACAAGAGCCCGACACCACTGTAGGCATTATTCTCAACTGAAGTCCAGCTAAATCTCTTGCGGGCAAAGAGGAACTATTAGAAAAAGAAGATCAAAAAAGATGGCGTAGCATGGATTTAAGCGGTAAAGCTCTAATGCCAAACTCCAAAAGACTTTACTGATGGAATTTACAATCAGTCCTGAAGCAAACAATTTTTCAATGTTACTCTTGGACATATACATAAGTATTACCTTTATATCCTTTGCCCTTTATACATACTTTTATTTAATTTCCGTATACTGGCAGATACGCTTGTTGGTTGGATGACATTTTGTTTTTTGGCATTGTGTGTATGTCGGGTTAGGCGACCTATTCGTAGTAAATCCGCAGAAAAACACTTCCCTAGGCTTTAAAAGTGTTTTAATTGCAAGTTATGCCACCCATAAGCTGATCCTTTGATCCTAGGAAGAAGCAGGCCTTGGAACAGCCATTTCTGCATGAATTCGTCTCCTGCCAGCCTCTTCGAAACAAATGCATGGTTCATTTCGCGGGGAATTCTAGCACTCCATTCATCAAAAATTTGCAACAGGGGTAAAGGGTGGTTTTGCATCAGAAATCTTTAACAAATTCCATTCCGTGCAGCGTTCGCGTGCAAATGCTAATCACTTCCGTGAATACAAAAGGACGAAATGGAAACACCTCCAGCGCCATAAAAACCAAATGGAAGTCATCCAGAGTTACTAACGCATTCAAACAACTCTCATGACTGATTATGATGGTTCTGTTTTTTTTTTTTGTTTTACCTATACAGTCACCCGCGACTCATAATGCCTCTTCTTCTTCACTCTTATTTAATCTTGCTCTTTAACCATGGCATGTAAGACTTTGAAGAGGGTTTTTATTGTTCAAATCACTCTAATACAGTGAGCTGTACCAAAACTAACGCCTCAGCCATCTCCCTTCAGTCTCAGGTTTCTTCGAGGAAAACCATGCCAGATCGCCTGGCGCGGACCGTGCGCAGGGATTTTTGGCCGGGAATCCATTTCATTTATCAGGTTACTCCCTAGCTCCTAGCCTTTTCCTGCATTAAGCCGAGCCGTCGCGCGTATTTCAGAACATACAAATAAAAATCTTCACAGTATAAAAAGTGACATTTTCCCTACCATTAGACATTTACATGGCAAGAAGTCTTCAATGCTCTTCGCTTGCATAGTCGAGTTGTACTACATTCTTATCATTGTTTATCCATTTCGAACAACCGTATTACTGTTTGTCCATTTCGGACAACGGTATTACCTTGCTTACTACGTATTTCGTGTGTGAAGTTTTCTTCCTACTAGTAATCCGCTCGTAGAACATTTTCTGGAAGTGCACAACAACTCGCCATCTCTGTCAACACCGAGAAGTAGTTTTCAAAAAGTCTTAAGTAGAGAAAAGCACTGTTCGAAGAACACTTCCTATGATCTATGACCGCTCGTACTCTCATAACTGTGCAGGACGAACGCAGCCCGATCGGCGTAATGGTTCGGTTAGAAACCCTAGCACCAATGGTTGTCAGTTGCTGCCATCCTCCCCTTGATTGCTGCTCAATCTGTCGGCCCTTTAGCAGCAACTGCTGAGGGACGGCAGCAATCAAAGGGAGAATGGCAGCAACTGGTAACCGTTGCAGCTAGGGTTTCTAACCGAACCATTACTCCGTTCGGGCTGCGTTCGTGCTGCACAGTTATCAGAACATGTCTTACAATTTGCGATTGAGAAGTTACGGTTTGTTGGAAATTTAGGACAAATTTCAAGGGTTTACAGAAAAACTCCCTTTTAGAGAAAATCGCAAACCGCAACGCAAAGAAAATTGGGATCCATGCCTCCAGAAATGACTAGGATTATGGCAGTTTTTCTCTTGTTGACTTCTCGAGAACATGCATTTATTCCATTGGATAATTAACAATTTTGATATCATTGCATGATTAACAAGCATGTGCAATCAGTATCGAGTCAGAAAGAAACACGAGAGGGAATAAGGAGACGCAGAGAGACAGAGAAATAAGTAGAACGTGTGGCGAGCTAGACAAAATCCGAGAGAAGTGTAGACGGGAGGGGGGGGGGGGTACGATAGAAAGATGGAAAGATCGAGAAGGAGAAAGAGAGTAATGGAGGTATAGAAATTGAGAGGTAAATAGCCAGGAATAGAGAGATAGAGATAAAGAAAAGAAAGAGAGAAAGGAGGAAGGAAAGGAAGGAAGTCTGGAAGGTAAGGAAATAGGTAGAAAGTCAGAGGGGAAGAGGGATAGAGGGGTTCAGAGGTCCAGAGATACAGAGGCAAAGGCAGATGTAGTGGTACGGGCTGAACGAATAGAGACATAGCGAGAGAGATAAAAACAGAGAAGAATGAATGAATGAATGGAGTGAACGAATGAAAGGAAAGAAGAAGGAAATGAAGAAAGAAAGGGAAAAAAGAATGCATGACAGAAAAGAAGAGCGGAACACTCCATTCCAGAAACAAAGTGCGTATTTATTGGAAACCGTATTTGTTTCTTCAGAAAAGCCGTATCTACACCCATCTACACCAATACCTCTACCGTAACATCATTTACGAATAACGAATTACAATTCATGACGACTCTTGCAAATTTACGTATCATGCCCGACTAAGATTTAATTTCCAAACCGCAAAAATCCCTACCCACCATCTATCAAAATCACAACGCATACCAAGAACCGATGACGCGGCGTAAACCACTGCGCATGCCTTACGATACCAGCGAACGGCGAACGGACACTAATGATACGAATGCATATTAATACCGACAGCCGCGTCTCATCACAGCACATCTTGCCGCCCGCACAATGTCCAACGTTCCAAAGTCCAGAGTATGCTCGAAACCGGCTCATTTCTCCTTTCTCTCAAAATTTCCATATGCTTCGCTGTAGCATGCTGGCGCGTGTATGCCGCAAAGAATGGAATAGCCCGAGGTGGCCAACAACCGGACACCGGAAGCGTCGCCCAAGCGCAAAACATGCTCGGTTCTTTCCACGAATTCGGGAGCGGCAGCGCGTCTTTCGTTGCTCTCGGATAACCACTTTTATTTGTCATGTTTTCATGTTTTTCATTTATGTTAACACATAACACCACTGTTATCGGATCATAACAACATAATACTGGAAATGGGTGCATATCATTGGTCTCTTCATTCATATAGTAGGATAACCGTTCCATATAGTCCAGTCCTTTGTCTAGAACTACTCTCCTTCGACGCCGTTTTTTCAGTCACTGAATTCTTCGCAAATTGCAGAATTCGTGTTTCCGTCACTGTTCTCCCACATTCTATCGCTTTTTATGTATATCGGTATTCAAATTCATGAGAGAAAAGCTTTTTTGTTACTTTGCGTCTTCAGATTCTTTGAAAATTGTATTGAAAATTGAAAAAAACGAAAAATTCACTACTTTGCGTAGAAACCTGTACTTTTTACAATAAATGTTTGGTTAAATCGTGCTACTTTGCGTGATTTGACTCACACCATCCCACCCCTCTTCTTCTCCGAGTGGGGGTTTTACTGTTCAAAACCAGAGTCAGTTTAGAAAAACTCTGACCCTCCCCCTCTTGAAATCCCAGCTAATCGCTCTTTTCATGAAGAATTCTTTAATTTCTCGCAAGCCACCTCCCCCCCCCCTCCCCAACCGTACGTGGAACTGTTACGTAGGTGTACAAAAAAAAGCCTGTAAAGTTATGAATGAGCTAATCGATGCGGTACTGTATATTAATGTTTTAATTTCACTGGCGTGCGCTTCCTTCGAATCTAATGGTACAAGTTACCTTCTGAGCAAAGCAAAGCATTCAGAAAGGTATACTATATACACCCGATATCAACGGGGTATCTTCTCCCCATCAAGGGTCGCTCCTTTTTCCATCGTCAGAACCGAAGAGTATTCCCGAACCATTTGAATTCTATTTGACACTCCGAATCGAAAATGACACTTCAAAGGTTATAACCTTTTTTACATTGGGAACTACACCTCAGTTCATAAGCCATTCATAACTTTACAGGCTCATGCATGGTCACACGAGAATGGTCTCTCCCTGCGTCTGCAGCCGGCGAGTAAATGGAAACGTCTTGCGAACAAGTCCGAAGGCATAAATTTTTTGTACGGTGCCATAAATTTCTACTCGTCAAACTAGAGCATTTCCGGGAAAGTTGACAAATCTGCGCGTTCTCTGAAACGTTCACCATCTCTTAAGCATCGCATACTATCACTGCCATTATTTATCCCTGTCAAGGTAGAGATACCATCAATGGCACCGGCGTGCAAATGTGAGCTGAATTCTCTGCCGAAAAAAAACCTGCTTAGCCCTCAATAAATCCCGCTAGAATCGCTGCTATAACGCAAAGGTCATTCTGGTTACTTTTGATCTTTCTGTACTTCTGACCATGCAGCAGAAGTAAAAGTGCATGGTACGCAGAAACCTCGTAATCTCTTACTTGTCAAGTCGATGACCCTCGTAGCACAGAAAAAGGGGCATTTCGACGAAACGCACGATTGTGCATTGAACAGACACAGGTCTCACGCTGGCGGTTCCAGAGGGACCAAATGTGACGAAGGAGGTTCACTCAGTCAAATATATACATATCGATCGAAACTGGCCTCAAACATTTGACTTAAACTCTCTAGATGCGGAGAACCCTCCACGGTTTTTTAAGCTTTAGTGAGGGCTTCTAGGGTTTCCTGTGTTTCAAGGAAACCCAAACAATCTGTGTTTACTACTTATTTGAAAAATTTTTGTTTTTTCTTTCAATACATCCCCTTCGGCCACAACACAGAAATCACAGGTAAGAGGGCTGCCAAAGGGCAAACTGTGCACACGGGTGGGTCAGTACTCGGGAGTTTCGTGGAAAACACGGCTTTCACTAAGCACTGCCCTCTGCGAACAGCATGTTACGTCAAACACAGCGAATACTAAACATGCTTACAGTTTAGCGAAGCAGCTGAAACAGTTGGTAAACAAAAATGTTTTGATAGGACGTCGGAATAACATGGATTCTGGACATTAAAGTCTATTCGAATGTGGATTTGGATGTCTTCTGTAATTATGGCTCATAAAGGCTCATGATATGAATGTAACTTCAATTAGTGAACATCGATGGCTTTCTTAAAAGTTCACCTAGATGAAACAAATCCTACCTGAGTCAAGCTGCTGGGGAACCCCTGAATCCGAAGATTATCGAGCAATCTCGATATTACAGGGGAAAAAAAGCTAACTGGAAGCCGCTTACGATCACCTCACCCAGTTATTCTCTCCCCATCAAAGCAAATTCCTCCTACCTCTGCCCCTGAAGCGCTCTAGATCCCAGCTCTACCCATTACTATCCAGAACAACCACTCCACCCATAAACAACTCGAATTCGTGATGCGCCTCTAATCGGGCCATATCAGCGGCGATAGCTGTGAAAACACCGCAAAGTAGCCACAATTGACCCGATGCACGTCGATATCAGAAAGCGAATGGGGAAGCCTTCGAAGAAATCACAGATCCTCTCAGAAAACAAGGCGTCACTCAGGTATATCTATTAAAAGTCACATATGCTGTGCTGATAAGGAAGCGTTCACAGAATAGTCGTATCAAAAAAATCAGAGCAAAAAAATGGTTGAAAACTACTTCGCAGGAGTGTTTACGAATATTTTGCTGTAGCCAGCTTCACCACCGCTAGGATTACTTAGAAATTTCCTCTATTATTCTTCGCCAATATATAAGCCCTCAGTTCATGTCTCAAAAGAGGCAAAATTGCCTCAGACTTGAATTATATGAAACCGTTATATCCAGAAGTTTATCCAGAACTTCGCAAAGCTCAGTAATCTGATTGAAATTAAGCCTCTCACTGGGCGATAGGGCCTTAACATTATATTCTTTACATGTATTTTACATGACTCTGTCATTGACCCTCACATTTGCCGCAATCTTTGTCAGTACCACTATCATCACCTGGCATTTTCTCAGTTTCAGGTGTGAAGGTACCACAACGCCTCTTTAATGACCCTGTAAGATGGCGGGAAGTAATGTGCATAGAGCCTCAAGCACATCTCATGGTTTTTGCCTACCGTCCTTAGACTCAATTTGGTATCAGAGATCACTCGAAAAAAAAATGTGTAATCCACTGCAAAGGGGGGAGGGGGATTTTTGGTTTTTTTTTTTCGTTTTGGGAAATTTCGGGGAAGGATGGCTCCTCCACAACTTCGTGATTTTCTTCTGGGCTTTTAAACTGAGACATCCAACCAATCCTTTTTTCTCTGCTCCGTCTCATCTCATTTTATTCTGGACTAGACGGTATACCCGGCTTCGCTCGGGTGTTTTACTACCCCGGCAATTTCACACCAATGAGGACATTTGCTAGTGCCGACAAATTCATTGCGGATGCCTATAGTTTTGGTGGTAAACATATTAGCAGGCTCATGTAACCGTAATCAAAAAGTTAGTAGTGTTATTTCAGTGTCAATTTCATGGAAAGCAGTTGCCATATCCGTACTTAGGGTTTAGCGTTCTCGATTGATCCAGTGAACACATTCTTACCCCGTCCCTTTCCAAAAGCGGAGAGAGAGCAAAAGAAGTTACTGAGTCGATATATCCGTGGAGAATAGTTGTCATATTCGGGTACAGCCCAATGGAAAATCCTAGTAGACACGTCTTCACCGGCCCGTGGACGAAAATGACGAAAAATCATACCAATAATTCGAAATTCTGCGCAAAATGTTTATCATATTCGTGTTCAACGCATTGACAAACCCCAGTAGACTTGTCTCTACCGACTGTCGGGCAAAAATATCGAAAAATCAATAAAATCGATAAGTCGATATTTGGTGCAAAACGGTTATCATATTCGTGTTCAGCGCATTGAAAAACCCCAGTAGACCTGTCCCTACCGACTCTCGGGCGAAAATATCAAAAAATCAATAAAATCGATAAATCGATATTTGGCGCAAAACGGTTATCATATTCGTGTTCAGCGCATTAGGAAACCCCAGTAGACCTGTCCCTACCGACTCTCGGGCGAAAATATCAAAAAATCAATAAAATCGATAAATCGATATTTGGCGCAAAACGGTTATCATATTCGTGTTCAGCGCATTAGGAAACCCCAGTAGACCTGTCCCTACCGACTCTCGGGCGAAAATATCAAAAAATCAATAAAATCGATAAGTCGATATTTGGCGCAAAACGGTTATCATATTCGTGTTCAGCGCATTAGGAAACCCCAGTAGACTTGTCCCTACCGACTCTCGGGCGAAAATATCAAAAAATCAATAAAATCGATAAATCGATATTTGGCGCAAAACGGTTATCATATTCGTGTTCAGCGCATTAGGATACCCCAGTAGACCTGTCCTCGCCGCCCCTGAGCAAAAGTGGCGAAAAATCAATAAAATCGATAAATCAATCGATAATGCCTGGCACGAAGTAGCCTAAAACCTCCGCCGGCCCATGAGGAATAAGCTTGCAAAGTTTGGTCCCGATCGGTTCACCCTCCGCGATTTCTATAAGGAACATACATACATACACACACACACACATACATTCTACTTTATATATACAGATGAAGTTGAGTTTTCTATGCGGACGGCGTTAAGCACAGTAGTGCTAAAGATTATTCCTTCTTAGAAATTTGTGTGCAGCACAACTGCAAATTCCCACAAAACATTGCCAGAACATTGCCAATCTAACAGCTGATAGCTTTTGCACCATATGATCACCAACAATTTAAAATCAAAGAAATTCATTGTGTAGCAGCCAGTGCCTCAGATTGGCATATTATCATAAGGACAAAGATCACATGTCAATTTCAGCGAACGTGCATTCTATGTCCAGGGATAACACCTCCTCCCCCACTCTTCCTGCTTTTGCGTTTCTCCAGTATTTTCTCTTCCTACGTATGTTCCTTCAGTGAAACTCCCCCATACAAAGAGATTTGAAGCCTTCCCCATTTCTTCAATATATGACACTGTCTGATTTCACCTTTCGGTATTCTTCATGTCATATGAGTTTTCTTGCGGCTCTTTCAAGTCATAGAGGATTATCAGTTTATTACCTTTCACGAGTAATGTCTGTTTCAAGCGTGATGATAGTTGAGTATCCGTGTATATTCCTCACCCTTTCCAATTTCTGCACATTTTCCGCGCTCTTCCTCTCTTTTGCATTTCTCCAGTTTCTACCTATCTTCCCCAGTAAAACTGATTGTACTTCCAGCAGAAATTCACCATTTTCACGCAAGATAAAACATGAAGTAATATTGTTCGTGAAAAAAAAACTCATTGCCCATCTAATCAATAACTACTTGGTTCATAAAAAAATCCTTTTTTCGAACAATACCAGTCGCAATCATCCTGTAATCCAGTCCAAGACATCAGGATGAACCAAAAGAAATAAAATACATAAAAGTGAAAGAGAAGCTTTTTCCTTTCAGAATTTTTCCTCTATATTCTTTTATTTTGCCGTCGAAGAGAAATTTGACAGGATGGGTTGATGCTTCTAGTCACTTTAATAATTTGTTCTCATTTTTATTAAACAGATGGTCGAGCGAATAAATCCATTCATGGATCCTCACCCCCCCCCTCCGTCCTGCTCATCACCCTCAATTTCAACAAAAGTTCTCACTTTTCATCACTACTAATGAACTCTGCTAAGAAATTTCTATAAGGGGAACTGTTATGTACTAAATTATCAACCTTTTCGCAAAGTTTTGGTAAAATATGAAGAGAAAGATCAAAAAATAAACAACAAGTAGCACATAATGCCTTATCTCATTTTCCAGAATTAATTTCCATCACGATTTCTTTCAAAGCTTCCTCACTTCGTGCCAGACCAGAGACATTGCTTTCTCACTGCACCTGCACAAGTCCTGGCAAAGCGAATCACATTTATTCTTTGATTTCTTCACTTTGTTTGCGTGTTTGCTTTTCTTGTTTTCATGTGAATTCATCACAAAAATTGCTTTCTCTGCAACCTGCAATAGCTGCGCCCTTTCTCGATGCTCACAACAATCAACACCAAAGCACATATCAAAGATTTGGGACTTTGCCCTCTAACGTAAAACACTCATTTCCATAATTCCCGTTTCGTTACACATTCGTGAAACGAATGTCGTCGTGAGCGGAGCCTCAGCTTTCAAACGGTGTTCAGCAAGCTCACCAGGCAGGTTTAGGGCCCCAAAAAAATCATTTTGCCATCATTTCTCCTTTTTTTTTCGAGAAATCACTATGTAGTCGTGATTTCTCATGCCTTCATGCATAATTCGTTCAGTCATACGTAATTTTCTTTTCGAACATGCTCTAAAATGTGGATCTCTGACCCAGCATCAATCAAATGATTATTGCGTGTCAGATATATTTCCAGAAATGGTGGCTCTTACTCAACGCCGTCTATCACGTTCTTTTTTGTCTAAAAAAATAATTAAAACAAAGAAAAAAGAAGGGTAGAAATCAGTTTTTTGATCTTTTGGCGGATGATATCCATGCATCAGAGTCCTTGTGGACAACATTTTGCCTCTGACATTAGAAAAGCTGCCAACAGCCGTTCAATTCGAACCTACCTCCTCAAAATCGGCTTGTACTCCTTGACAGATTTTTTGCGCTATTTAATGGACAACAGCTCTCCAAAATTTCTCGCCTGGCTAAGGCTAAAATCCATGGTTGCGATCAACGTTGGCTGTGCCTTGAATCATGCTATGAGAGCTGTAGAACCAGATATCCCACATTACACCGATTCCCATCTGGTGGGTGACTCATTAACAGAACAAATTAGGCTCTACAGTAATCTGAAGAAGAGAGGGCAACTGTAAGTGTAGATTAAGGGAACCGGATCTCCTGGAAATCACCAATGACCCATATGGAAGTCCAGAAAATCTCTCGCACAGCAAGAACAAGCCTTTAGTTTCGAGAAATCCAGAAAAGGCATATTTTTATGATTTTTCTTCCACAGTAACTATTACCCAGCACTTTTTTGCCACCAAAATATTCTAACATTCCGCGTCATCCCTGATTTCAACCCTGTACGGGAAATCATTTGCCATCTGATCATGTTCTGATCAGCAAAGGAAATCCTCGCCGACCCGAACGCACGTAGGCGACCGAAAACCTGCGGTGACCGTCATGAATGGTTTATCACTAGCATAAAACGACAACCAGTGGTTGCGGCGACGCTGCAGTCTCTCACCGCTGAGATCCCGAATACCGAATTCGAGCACCGAATGCAAAACAAGCCACTCACACCCGGGTTGTTCCTAATTCAGGGTGAAGTTGAGATTGAATTGCACCATGTGAACTGATTCATCATTATCACATTCGGAGAGATTGAAGAGAAATTCCACATACATTGCTGGGCTTAGCTAACAACATCGCCTCTGTGAGTAGACCAATTACCCAGCCAGAATTTGCAGTATTCCACCATTTTCCTTTTATTTGCCTCTGATAGCCAGAAGAGTTTTCCGCGAAGAGTGTTCCAGTTCTTGTTCAAAAACTCGTCTACTCGCACTCATTTGTGCCGGAATTCATGACATGCTCGGGAAGGTAGTGGTCTACCAGCCGTTCTAAAATGGAGTTCTCCCGTTAGCAATAGGTATTCTTTGCTAGAGCGACTTGTCTCAATATGCGATAACGGATAATGGTGATAGTCAAAGGTAGCAAAATATAGCAAATTGTCGGAACAACCCTCTGGTTCAAGACGAGTTAGAAGCTCAGACCATTCCTCCCCCCCCCCCCCCTCATATCCCTCCCGGAACGTTTACAAATTCCTTCATTGGGGGTCGCAACGTTACATAGAATGTTCATAGATGTTTCCGTTACACGCTATCCATTCCAAAACTCGCGTGGTGAAGAATTTCCACTCGGACGGAAGCAAGGCGGGGATAGGGCTACAGCTTTGAGCGTAGGGAGTGGGGGGTCGTATTTTTGAGGGTTTCAGGGGAGAGGGGAGAAGACACATGAGGGCATAGGCACATGACACGACCTTTTATCATCACTACGCTTGACTCTGAGCTCGGAGGCACGATGGGTAGGCTTATTTGGATCCTTCCAGTTCTGCATCCGGGTTCAGGGTCAAGCGTGGTGATGATTAACTGAAAGAATGTGTAGTCGTATCCCCAATATTTTCCCGTAAAAACCATGTATCTATTTCGCAGGGAAGTTGCAGTCTCCTTGAGAAGTCAGAGTCAAGAAATTCAGTTTTTCCGACACAGACAAAGATGAGAGATAGCTTTCACCAATGCATTGGATCGTGCAGATGCTCCTTTGCCTTTTACAGACCTTAATATATCAACCAAAGGTCTAGTACATGCTGAGTGCACCACGTTCTCAGTGCAGATTGAAGATACAGTTCCGCTGCAGATGACATCCCCTATTTTCCCTAGAAAGTGCACCAGGAATGTCGTGATGATCACGTGAAATCTTTCCTGCAGCCCCTAATGTCCTTAAGATTCAATTTTATTTACTGCTAATTGGTTTGCCGGGGCAGTTTCTGCTGGGAGTCAGTCTTGTACGCATCAGCGACCATAAAGATCCACGGTTTTATTGCATCTGACGGCAAGCCCTATTCCACATGGGAGAAATCTCGTTCTCTCTTCGCTTGATGTTTTCCGTGAACATGACGGAACCACAGCAAACGATGACCGAACAAGGAATTCAGCGGCGATATGCAACCGTTTTAGCTACGTGCGATGACAGCAACCGATTATCAGCTCAAAAAGTTTCAAACAATGCAAGTGCAAACAGTGGCAAAAAACCCCGAACAACAATGTGCACCGTGGGACGAATTCGGCGAACACCGCTATCGTGTGAACGTCCCCGCATTTATCAACGTTCCCATTCGGGATGACCAATTACCAGGGAGAAAAACAGCACATGAGCACGTTCACACAGTCATGGTTTCCCAAGAACACATAGACATTAAGAGCCACGTTCAGGAGAACCCTTTTTCTTGCGCCTGTACCCGTTATCTTTTGAAGAAAAACAAACATTACAACTTAACAGTACTACGACGATAACAGTACAACCATGGCATATGGTTAACAACGTCACAACATGCTGCGTCAAAGATCTCGCCTTTTCCGGTTATAAGTGTTGATGTGATAGGCCTCAGTAGGCCTTTATAAGGAACTTATCATCAACTACGACTAGTTTTCTGCGTTGTTTTCCTGTCTTTAATTTATAATTTTGATCATATGCTTCCTATCAAAGTGCATTGATAAAAAACCAGTGAGAGGCATTCTTGTTCTCACTCAAACTTCGTGACACAGCCAATTTTTGTCGCAGAGCGCAACGGGTGAAAAAAAACCTGGTAATTTTGAGCTGGATCTCGCAATGGTACTGTAATCAATCCAATCCACTTTGGAAAGTAGCTAAAACTGAGAACAGTGCCCTGTAAGAGGTTCACCTCCCACTATTCATCCGTAGAAGCAGAGAATGAAGTGATGTCTTCTCCACCACGATCATACGGATACTAAAAACATTAATTTTGATGCACAAATGGGACCTCACTCATCACTGCCCAGAGCTCGAACAATACCATTCCAAAATACATTCATAGTCCGCAAATAGCTCTTGAACCTGGGTCTCATCGCTCACTATACCCATTCTCTATCCATTCAGAGTACTTATCCAATATTATAAATTTTATGGGGCCATTTCCGCGATGTGATTTAACTTTGAAATGGCGCTCCAGTTTTCATTCCTTTTCGTGGTGTTCTCCTGTTCGTTCTGATTCTATTTTCGTGTTTCCAGCTGCAAAAGTTGCACCCGTGCCAGAATTTAGTAGCCATATTGCTGCCAATGCCTTCGCTTGGCTTGCGCATCTTGTGTACGTCAGTAATATAAAAAGAATAGAATAACTATTATACTTAGTAGGAATCAATGTATGCCATCTCTATAGGAGGCAATCTCAGCTAGAAGAATATTATCCACAAGTGTGCAGCACTAAGTAGTTAGACAGTTCTACAGATGGTGAATTACGTCGTAGCCGCAGGGACCCTTATCCGTAGATGCTCAAAGAGGGTCTATGTATTCCCAATAATAGAACAAGAGACCGCTGACCCTTAAAAACGAGGAAGAGAGGCTCTGGGACCAGAACGACTCTGTCACAGAAAGGGCTGTTAATTTACCAAGCATAGCTGGTAAAGCCACCCCATTAGTGCTACAAAAAGCAGGCTACACTTCCAAGGATTCAGTCTTCCGGAGAACGTTGTAATTTTGTGGACTTTTCTTCGTTAAACACAAAAGGACAGAAACTACCATGACGTGACCAAACCTTCCAGGAAACATCCATCACTTTCAATTTCAACTGTGCCGTTCGACGAGTGAGTACATATGTAAGTACGAACAACTAGGGAAAACAAAACTCTCTGAACATTCCTAAAAACTTCCTCCTTAATCTAAGACCGTAAAGTAAATGTAAGACAAACCTTCCTAAAAACTTCCTTACCAATCAAAGATCGTGAAATAAAAGTATGATAAATTGTGCAGATTTTATCCATTAATACCGTTGCAGACAGTGCAGCAATTTCTATGACAGCCTAGGTCAACATGCATGACTGAGATTACCCAGGATAAACGTGCTAACATTCCTAAATTTACCCATCTTTACTGCAGATTTTGTCTCGTTTACCCGGGGTAATTCTAATGATGCATGCCGGCACTCCAAAACGAGCATTACCCTAGTATGATTTAAGCTAGCCTCATCGGTTACGCTGCGAACAACTCCAATGGAATCAGATGAAAAATTCTCGGAAAAATGTTTCACCAAATTTTTTTCTATCAAAGTGGAAATCCGATGATCGTCAAAATTCCCACTTTACCTCACAGTGAACCAAAGAACATTGCCGAATCTTCTTCGCTTCATATGGAAAGCAATAAAACCAACACACCTTCACCGCCTTTCCAAGCAGTTCGTGCACATATTTGATAGCTTCCTCATTACCAAACGCCTTCCACAACCCGTCACATGCCAAAATCAGGAACCTAAATGAGACAATCACAGTTAATCAGCATCAAACCACCGTGTTCGACCACAACATTAAATTTCCAACACACACAAACTTTGGTGTCATTGGTCGAAACAATGGGGTTGATGATAACACATGACACAACGGCGGGACATAACGGATGGATTTCTATTCAGACGAATTGTGCAAGTAAAACCTGTTATTTTTTATCGATTAGGGTGATAGATTGGGTTAAACAAATCCTTGTCTTGTCGCCCTCAATGACAAAAAACTAAGATGCAAAATTACGTATAGGGCACTTCCGGTTAACCTGTCCAAATAAGTAACAGGATGGGTTCCGGTTTGTTCAGCACGGCCAAAATTGACCTCGCTTTTTCTTGTCTTTTGGTTCATGGGATACTGGTTAGGACTAATGTGGATTAACAATCCTATTAAAACAAACTAAAGTTGTCAAAAATAACCTAAAGTTGGCTAGGATTGCAAGGCAGGGCTGATGTTAACGTTGCAAACCTAATTTAGTCGCTTTGGAGGCGGAAGAAGCAGCCCTTAGGACAAAGGCCCTGATAGCGCCTTATCCAAAAAGATGTAACGAATCGGAAAGACCTCAAACGTACTTCCTGCTCTCCTTTGACCAGTGAGGATGACTGGACAACTAATTTACTCTCACAAAAAAAACTATACCTTCCTAGTACTATGTAAAGCTCATCAGGTACTAGGCCGAGCTTAAAGGCTTTCTCACGCTGTAGGTGCTAGGCCAGTCCTATAGGGTTTTCTGCGCAAACTTACAAATCTACTTTCAGAACACCCCCTGAACAGTTGGTCCGTAGCCTCCTGGATGACTGAATTCGCCAATTTGCCCTTTAATTGCAATAAATGACCTGCAGGTGTAAGTGCAACTCTATCACACGACCTCTTCCCGGACGGGATTCCCCGTAGCGACGTAGTTGGTTGCCGGTCTTCCATAAGATCAAACGCTATTCGACAAAGAATAAACAAAGAACATCAGCGATGTGAAAGTACCCATTGTGTAATTAGGGTCAAAAACTGTACTAGATGTGGTCGAATTCGAATATTCGATTTCGAATGTGTCGAGAAATCGAAGATTCAAGAAAGAGAGAAGGCAACACAGCTGCAAGGGAAAGGTGCGAGGAGCATTAGGGAGATGGAGGGATGTGGAACGTTACATCTGCAGAGGTGCTGTCACGGAGTCCTGAGATTGGCCATCCCCTCAAACTGACCAATCACACAACCCGGCCACAGCATCCCGTTCAGGGGCAAGCCTTCAGACCATTTTGCAGCACTCTCTCTTTTTCGAATATTCGATTTTTTGGGATGTTCATAAAATATGATTCGTTTGAATTTAGTTTTGAATATGTGTATTCCCTAGTCCCAGACGTCTGCTAGAGCTCAGGGAACATCCAAATTCAAACACAGCGGTAGGTAGGGAGTGCATTTACTGTGAACGCCCACAGAACTTCGTTTATTCAGGTGTCACATCCCCATACTATCCGTCATAAAGCGGATAACACGGATAACAGCTCATTATGGTTAATGTTTCTGCGTGGATTTAATTCCATGAGCATTGCATGTTTGCACTCTTGAAGCCTGTACCCCACACATACCGCTCGGTGTCACTTTCATCCATCTCATCGCAATTTTCGACATTTCTCTGATATCGCAGCCTATATATCCCTTCTCATCGGCATATATGGCCTTCGAACCTGTCTCCACGTGGGTGGAGAGGGGTGTGGAGAACAAGAATGTCCAAAAATCGAATGACGTCATTTTTTCCATGCCATCAAGCGAAAATACGTCGACGACGATGACGACGACGACGTACGACGCTCGTTCTCTTGTGCATATCTCGTCGTTCACTGCGCGCCACCACCACCACCGCCAGACCACGTTGACGACGCTACACTAAACAGGCCCGACCACAAACCCCGCGCGTCGTTAGGATAAAAGGCGGTCAGCGCGGTGCGCGACGTGCTCTCCGTACCACCGTAATCGCCCCCCCCCCTCCCACTTCATGTGTGGCTCCTCCCCTCGGGGAAGTCTTGTCAATTACAGCCACACCGTTACTTGGTCGTATCACTACATCGCCATTCCCACTTCCGTCCTTGTCTTTCCACTTCCGCCTACTAATTCCGCAATTACAGAATGGTGTATACAATCGGTGGCGATCGGGTCGCACCGAAACAAGACGATCCATTGGAAGCGATCATTGTTCAGTTTCCTGAACAACCAAAGAAGATCTCATTCGATCTATTGCTAGTTCAACATCTTGGCAACTTTGGAAGGTACAGTCAGACCTATATTTATCCAGAAAACGCATAACGTTCTCGGATACCGTTAATTCCAGATATCAACTGCTTCAATTCGTCTTATTATGTCTGCCCACAATATTTGTCGCTATGCATGTTATGAGCTGGGCATTCGTAGCTGTTCCACCGGAAGTAATGTAAGTATATGTTTACAAAACTTTCATTAATGTAAATCCGTTTTCTGGAGTATCCAGAGTATAGTTGTACAAATATGCAATACTAGGTCTACATTAGCTATATTCCGAATTTCATTGGCCCATCCACACATGCTCGCATGATCCAGTGAAAAATATTTAGTGGACCATATTTCATCCAGCATTTGCCCCTTCTTCTTAAAAATTGATCTCGAGGGTCTAGGAACACAAAGCCGCTTCCTAGGTTATGGAACTGGGTCAAATCCTGTCAGAAGACAGTCAAATAGACCCATTAACTCTGAATTATCCGTCCTGTAGTAGTTAGCAATAGAAACTCGAGATCCATTAGCCCCAGATCAACAAAATATGCAGAACTCAGATGCCTCATTGAGATTACCAATGTTAAACGTGTTATTGTGCCTAAATTTACCCTTTACCTGGCCCCCATCAGCATGTTTACCCACACACGACGTTTATACCCATCTGCCATCCGTGGGTATGATATTAGCCATCCTCTAAAAGATGCAAACGGACCCAGAGCCTGGATACATCATTAAGACTATCCACAGTAAACGCATTGACGCCCATGCTAGGGAATGGTGAATTTGTGGAATACTAGCATGTTTGCCCTGGGTAATCTCAATGATGAAAGCAGCCTGGAACCTTTTGATATCATCACAGCACCCATCCAGCACCTATGGTCTAAAAAATCCAAGAACCACCATCTACACCCCACAGAACTCGTTTTGCAGTAGAATCATTCCTAACAACTCACTTTATTGCAGTACGTGCACTCCAACCTATTGAATCATCTCTTTTTATTGTAGCACGTGCATCCAACGTATTCATTCCTAACAACTCATTTTATTGTAGCTCCACTCTATTCATGAAAAACTCTTCCGATTTTCCTAAGTTAATGACAGAACAGGTTGGCATCGTCACAAAGTTCTGAGCAATTACAGAACACCACGTCATAGTTTTTCTTTTTCTCAGAAACAAAGTGAAAACTTCAAGAAACAAAGAACGCAAAAGTGCACCTCCACCTCAATTTGTTAAGTGATTCAGAATTTTAGGAAAAAAAGATTGTTCCCCAAAAAAGAAACATGTTTACTTAATGCATTGCACTTAGCGATTATCAGTTAGCGGTAATTTCACGTGATGAATGAATGAATGAATGAGTGAATGGTATGAATGTTGTGAACGAATGAATGCTATGAATGAATGAATGAATGAATGAATGAATGAATGAATGGAGGAATGAATGAATGAAATGAATATTTCCAGATGCGCGAACAGTACAATCTCGGAAAACTGCACTACCGTCGGATATTCAGCTGTCGACAGAGTAAGCGATTCCAAATCCCAATCCAAGCCCTAGCCAGCGTCCTCGAAACGACTGGAACGTAGTAACCCAGTAGCCATCGTGTCCCAGAACGGCCAAGTACATTCCGTTTAGTGGGACATGTACGACGATAGATCGTGGATCAAGGCGACTGTTCAGTCGCTCTATTACATCGGTCAAATGACTGGCTCATTGTTCTGTGGAGTGATGGGCGATAAGTGAGTTTTCAGCACTTTTTTCCAAGAAAAAATCGACCAAATTTGGGGATTCCACGCAAGGAAGTCGTTCCAGGATCGGAAGAAAACGGGTTTTCTACCTAGCCATCGTCATCCAGACGCTGTGCGGTACACTGCTCACGGTAGCACCAACATGGTGGCTGTTTGCTATGCTAAAGTACGTTGAGCTTTGTGTTTTTGTTTGATAAGAAACACGTATTTGACGTCACGATCGGCTGAATTCGTGAGCTTTCAGAGCAGGGACCGGTTTCTCGCAACCAGGAATCTTTGGTGTAGCCGTAGTTCTAGGAATGGAATTAGTAGGAGCAAAGTATAGAAGACTTGGTGCTGTTGTAGCTGGAGCTTTCTACGCCTTTGGAGAGGTATAAACCCAACCAGAACCAATTTTATCCATTAAAAAAGGCAAAGGCTTCTCGGATCCTGGTAAACCGCCCATTCCAGATGATCCTCGCCGGTATGGCCTACGCAATCACAGACTATCGCATTCTTCACGCTGCCATTGCACTGCCATCACTGATATTCCTCTCCTACTGGTGGTAAGTGAGAATCCTCATCCTCAACCCAAATTTGTTTACTTACGGGAAAAAGGTCACGTGACGGGAAAAACGATAAATCTCCTCTCAAGGTTGGTTCCGGAAAGCGCACGATGGCTCGTGACTAAGGAGCGTTACGAAGAAGCCGACGTCATCTTGCACAAGGCCGCTCGCATTAACGGATCGTATGTTCCTGACAGATGGTGAGTGACGATCATATGAGACCAAAAAGGTCACGTTACAGCGATGACGCCCGCGGGACTACACCAACTTAGCCCTAATTTCCAGGTGGGAACAATTGGAGATGAGCCAAAACAGCAAGTACACGTCATTCGGCCTTTTCGACCTTGTTCGTACTCCAAAAATGAGAATGAGAACGCTCATTTGTTTCTTCCTCTGGTAAATTTAACCCAAAGATTTAACCCAATAAGATCCAAGCAGTTAGAACGTTGAACCCATTATAGGCCCGTCAACACCATGATGTACTATGGCCTAACAATGAAGAGTGATCTCGGCGGCGGCAATCTGTACATAAATTTCGCTATTAGCGCCGCAATGGAAATCCCAGCTCTGTTTGTGGTGTACTTCCTTATTGATCGTATTGGACGTCGACAAATCGTCGCTGGAAGCTTGGCGACAGCTGGAATTTGTCTCGTCTTGAACTGGATCATAGGCGATGATGGTAGGTGCTTGATGATTACATTATTGAAACTCCTACACTACTCGAAATAAGAAGAAAAAATTACTTCAAGTTTAAAAAAAGTCGAGCAAAGATCCGCTATTTAAACTAGGCCCGAACTGTAAAATAGAATCATAAGTTTTTCTTTAGAAATCCTTCAACATCTATGTATTTTTAGCCAAAAAAAAAACTTTTTTTGAAGAAATTTCGAGTTCTGTCTTGAAAAATATCAAAACAAGAAACATTCTTCAATCAATAGGCATCATTTCCACTATTCCTAGAAACTAGTGCATATCACCACTAATCTCTAATTCGTATAGAGTCGTGAGCAACCCTGATTAGTCGTCTTCTACCGAGATTTAGAGCTATTTATGACTACTTTGGCCTAATTGCAATCAAGAAATAGTTCGAATAACATTCAATTATGAATAAAACCTTCAGCTTGAGCCAGTAAACTTCAAAACAACGCATGTTCAATTCATTTACCTAAATATGTTGTACTTAAGCCGCATATATGCTCAGCGTAAAGTAAAGTACAACACCCTCCATCACCTTTCCTCAAGTGGCACCAACTTTGATACGTATTGATTACCGGGTTGCTCGCGGCAACGCCAGCGACACCGCGCCGAAAATCAATAAGTATTGAAATCGGTGCCGCTCAGCGATGGCGGAACAGAACGCCATACTCCATGTAGAGTATAGCTGTAAACTTAAGTTAATGCTTTACCTTGGCTACGTAGTGGTTTAACTTCGCTTCTCACTTTTAAGAATACCTTATTACATATAATAAGTAAATAAGTACTTATGGAAGTAAATGAACAAGTAGATACGCTCTGATTTCCATTCATTCCAGTCTCATTCTACTGGGGAATGCTGCAAATGATGATCACAAAGGGTGCTGTGACTGTCTCCTATACGGCTATGTACACGTACACGTCCGAACTGTTCCCGACAGTGATCCGTAACACAGCTGTCGGATGTTGTTCAACTATTGCACGTGTTGGAGCCATCATGTCTTCCTACATGGCACTTTGGCTGGTAAGTTCCCCGTCATTGTACAACATACAAAGGTGAGATGAGTGAGTCAATCGTGCGTTAGACGCACGCATCCATTTGTGGAGGGGTCTGTGGAGGGGTCCTCATGAAGACCAGTCAACGCGGTATGTACACCATAAATGAAAATACCGTGCTGCCACTACAAGACCGGAAACGAGTGCATCTCATCTGCGCTTTAGGTGCATCAGGGCTGCGACTGAGCCTATCCTTCACCACATACGTAGGTGCACGTGCGTCAAACGCACGCACCTAATATAAGCTGCCCTATACATTGAGGATTTCGCAAGAATCCTTGTTAACCCAAGAAAACCTAATTTCGCGGAAAAAATCCATATAATACAGAGATGCATAGATGTGGTCTTCACATTTCTTGACCACCCCATCCCCCCCCCCCCTGCAAAGAAAAAAATGGAAGAACTACATTTTTTTCTGTCATTTTCACTTGTTTCATTTCTCCCTTCGCTTGTTTACGCTAGGCACGTCAATGAAAAAGAGAACGACCTTACCATTCCTTGAATGATAAGGTGCCATGTTACCGTTCAGAATCATAAGCGATATAAACGAAGAAAAACTCAAGTGATCAAACAACAGTGTATGAAAAACTGTGTCCTTTCATAACAATTCCACAGCATCACCGCCAAAAAACCAGTTCACTTCTACAACCAAAAAAATTGCACCACTAAAACCTGAGCGTAACCGCTACAATCAAATCATTCAAAAAGAAAAACGAGTTTGAAGCAACCTTGGGCATCTGAACACCCCTGTAACTCATCAATTCCCATTTTTTGCACAAGTTTAGCGAACAGGATTCACCTTTCGGCTGTCTGGTACACACAGGCCTGCTAATGCTAACCCCATACTTCCTTAGGCATGGCTACATTCCGATGTTGACATCGGGTGACCCCAGTGATTGATACGTCAAGTGAATACGCGCATCAATTCGGGTTTTCTTGTGCAGATATGTAGTTTGACTTGCTGTGGCGCCGTATGATTCAGAACAACACCATACTGCTATGATGGTCACACTACTCATATGACTCAAAAGCAGAACACCCGGAAGTAGTGTCAAGCTGGGGGCTAGGGATGGAAGTGGTCGATATGACCAGGGTAGGAATTCTTGGTAGAATGGCAGGGGGAAAGAAATGAAAGGGAAGGGACGCATTCTGCCCTTTGAGGATGCCGCTATACTACACATAGAGCATCGGCCTACTCGGACGACATCGATTTTGATACATAGCGATTGCGTGGAAGCTCGTGCTGCGGCAATACTCCGTCCAGAATCGAGAGGTATCAAAAACGTTTTCGTTGGCGAATCAGGATGAATCAGGATGTTATCATACCTTAAGTAGGATTAGTTACCCGGCACCCTGAGGAGGGAGGGAGTCGTATAGGGACAACTTATCACTATCACACTTTACCCTCCCCAAAAGCAAAAGCAGTGCCCGTTATGCTCTTTAAGGTTATCCAGGGTAAACGTGTTAACGCATGCAAACGACGCAGGCGAAATTGCAGGTTAACACGTTTGCCCTGGGTAATCTCAATGATGCATGCCGGCACCGCTTTTGTTGCGGATAGAATGAAATACGGCGGCAAATTTCACTAACACGTTTACCCTGGGTAACCTTAACAATGCATGCCGGCCCAGAAGAAGTCATGAGTCACATACCAGATACGTACAGTGCGCGGATGCATAATTGGAAAAACGGTAATCTTATACTCATGGGTAAGCGGCAGCTAGGTATAGACCGCGGCGCGTATGGGTAAAATTTCAATTATTTGTTAGGGCCTAGGAATGATAGGTAATCACTTATCCATGATTCTCAAGGATTCAAAGACCACTAGACATTGTGACACTCGACCCATTTCAGGTCGAGGCCTACGGCAAACTCGCCATGGTGATCCCGTTCTCTCTGCTCTCACTGATAGCAGCTATACTGACGGCGGTATTCTTACCGGAAACTATGGACAAACCAATGCCCGAATCAATATCCGAAGTGGAAGGCACAAAGATCTAGACCACTAGACGTTGTGTTCCGTATCGGGACGCGTTTTCTTCATTAGGATAACGAAACTTCTATGATACTCGACGATAATACGGTCTGCCTGTTCACGACGACGACCACTGGAAAGGAGCGCCGACGCGCTCTTCACGACCCTCGCGACTCGAAACTACTTTAGTTTTTACGATATGACGACTCCTTAACTATTTCCTTTTGTTTCCTTTTCCTTCCTTTGCATTTAGACCAGTGTCAGGGTTTTGGACAGGTGTATGCACATCGCTACACTGCAAAAGCTTTACTTTCACGAATCACTTCATTTTTTCCGAATTGTGCCTTAATTTAACACGTCTCAACTACTTTGTAGTGAAGCAATGCACACTGTAGTAATATGTCTATGTGTATATTACACATAATAACGAAACGACATCTGTTGATGGATAGTAACACAGGTTGACGTTGTTGTTGATTTTCTTAGTGTTGTTTTGCACAATGAAGTGTTTACCTGAGGTCAACTCATGATCAAACTACTGTTACAATTTGCAGCATTGTCAGTCTTTCAGCAGACCAGGAAAGTAGTAATACAAGTTAGTACGTTTGAACCGGTGTCAGGGCCCTGTACAGGAGGCGAACGGCAGGTTAATTGAAAACCAAGGATTTTGGGGGAGAAATTACAACACTCAGCCTAGTAATGAGAACACAGAAGGGCAGCAGCGCTGCAAGAGAACCAGGAATCAAAAGACAGAATCCAAGAAAATTTCAGGACGTGGGAAATATGGAAGCGCGAAAAGTGTTCGCAGAAACTTTTTTTAGTCTTCTCTTCCTAGAGTATTTCCGGGGTAGCATGAGATTACCCACGGTTATGTGTTAAGTCGGCATTTGGCTAACCCCACCCCAAAAATCCAGGCGCAGCAGCATTTGGCTACCCCTGCCCGAAGAATCGCCTATACCTTGACCAAAATGGATGGGGTTACTTAACGCACAGGAATCACGCTGGCTTTGCAAAAGAAACGCCATTTCTGTGAGATTACCGTAGGTGCACAGTACACATGGCACCTCACAGAATCACAAGAGTGGGAATTACTCGATACGCTGAACCCATAAATTGACTTAGTTTTTCACTGCACCGCAACTACAGGGTTACGGTAGGATTACTGTAAGAAATCGAAAGTGGGAACCAAATTTGGCAATGAATTTGCAGTGGAATGAGGAATAATGTTGGTAGCCCAAATAATCTCCACTGTGTATAAGTTTAGAAAAGTATGTGAGATGCTGTACCTACCATATGCCTGAAGTAACGCCACAGGAATGACGTTACGGTGCAAGATGAGCATGGTCTTTGCGATCAAGCAATAAATAACCTCCACTTTTAAAGGTCATCAACAAACGATGCTTGGGGAAAAACTGACTCCTAAGATGATGTGGCCGAATACTGTGGTTATTTCATATTCTCTAAAAATTCTGATGCTTGGGTCAAACAGAGTTGAGCTGCTTCGGAAATGAGAAACAGAAATCCCAGTGATTTACAGAAAACAAAAATCAAACGAACGAATTTGTACTCAAAAAAAGAGAAAGAGATGTTCATCAACGTGATTAGGAAACCATCGGATCATACGGCGCCTTATTTGCTTCGTTCGCAGCCGATTTAGACAGTTGTGATTTGTGGCGCATTCAAAGAATGAAGCAGAGCGGTCGTGCACTATCAAATATGCTCGACACCGCACCTCAAGCTCTTGATCCCTTTACCATTAATCACTACCACCTGAATGTACTGTTCTACATGACCAGGTAAGGTAAAAACTGCACAGTTTGGGACAATTTATACTAGCTGCGTGTGTCAGTCGCGCGTCAGACGCACGCATCCATTCGTGAACCATCTTTTACGAAGATCTGTCAACGCAGCATGTACATCTAAATAAAAAGAAGGCTTAGCGGAGGAGAGGTCGCAAACGCATGCGTCTAAGCTGCGTCAGCAATGTGACTTGCCCTATCCTTCACTATATAGACACACGCGCGCCAAACGAACGCATATAATATGAATCGTCCTTTTTAATTTCATAATTAGTCAAGAAATGGTTTTTTATTACAGAGTGCGGCTCTGATGCTCTTGTAAGAGAACATTTCTTTGCGCAGCTTCGATATATCCAGCGCAATTTTTATTGGATTTGAATGAATTACGATGAATTCCCCAGTTGACCACTATAGCATCTTCGCAAGTGCTCAAATATCTACAAAGTTCTTCGAAAGTCCCATGATCTATTTGATAGTGATTTTATTTCAAAAGAGAACAGTGAAAAGTTCGAGAGATTGAGGAAATAGTGTTGGTTGGATGGCTGCACCTGCTCTCCCAAGAATTGGGGAACAATTCCAGACAAGGTCGGAAATAGCTTCAGTTTCTTCGGCTGAGGTCCAGTGTTCGCGGGACCTACATAAACTTTAGGTGCAAGAAGGCAGGGATGGGAAAGAGCGGCACCTGGGATTCATGAAACAATAACCAAGCAAACCAACTATTGTTACTGTTTCGGTTAGAGCACAGACTGCTAGGGGACATAAGAGACAAACAATGATTTTCTAGCTTTTTCGCTCCCTTAAGCGTTCATGAACGCTAGCTCTGGGCCTTATTACAAAGAGGAAGAAATCTCAGATCAGCAGTTGTTTTCAGGAACATAACCTGACCCGCATAACCCTAATATTTCATATGATGCCCATTTATATTTATTTAGCGCATTATTAGTCCGAATCAACGAAAAAAGGAACAGAGGAAACATAGATGAAGACAGATAGTTGCAGATGACTTGAAAACCCTACGTGCCAGAGCTAATACTACCTCACAACACAAAATCCATCTGATGTTCGAGATATAATTGCCAGGTAACCGATTTCAGATTTTCATTTCTTTCGTACGGATTACAGTGCTCGAACATGCTCATTTGTTTGGAAGACTGGTGCAACTGAAAATATTTTTAGGGTCTGGATATAGGACAGCCGGTGTTTCGTACAAAGCGGTCTTAATTAGGGGTTATTTTGGCTGTAAAACAAATACAGAGTGTTCCAAAATAATCCATATAATATCCGAACGCTAGAAATTTGCACATGAATAGCGGGAATCGTGAAGCCTTTGAATGTCGCGTACCTTTGGTCAAGAGATCTGCACCATGACAGTTAATGATAGCAACACACCTCCCAAAACGGCATGGATCAGATCGACAACCACCAATGTATGACTATGTGTTGTAACTACCCTGTGTTTCTGGAATTTCCTCGGAGGCATGTATCTTCAAGATGAGCCTGTTCATTCATAGAAAAATGATTATAAAAATCCTCTATCAAACACCAGAATCACAATCCTACCACTTTTCTCTCAATTTTTTTTCACGACGTTGCAGGTGATGTATTGCTATCCAACTCTCCCATCCCCCCTCCAAGTCAATAACCTGCTACCAGATTCGTCTGGAAGGCTGGATTTCCTTTACATCAAGCGCCTCATAAAGTCACAGTGCCATAAGGAACGCAAATATTTAAATGCATCAGCGATTCTGAATTGAAGCGTGGGACATAACGTATATCGGATTCACCAACACTGACCACTTCATTTTCTTTTCGAAACAGTAGTCCCTTGAAATCCTAGGTGTTATGGCTGAGAAAATGGCAAAAAAATATAGGAAAATCTTCGAAAGGACAGATAACGGGCGAATGAGCTTTTCCACGAATAGATGGAATATCAATTTCGTATCAGCCACCATGACATTTGACCGTGATGCGTCGAATTCTACTATCGATGGTATGCTAAACTAAGCGAATTACGATCTGTTTCACTGAGAAAGATAGTTAGAGAAGCGCCATAATTGGAGAGAGTGAAAAAAAAACTAGCTGTTGTGCGCGGATACTCAACTACAACTATCGTCGCGTTTGAAACAGACTATATCACTGCTCCTCGGCTTGAAACCCTAGTTCAAAGTGAACTACGAGAACTACACTACCTTCCAAAATCCAATAGATTATCAGTTCCAAAATGTCGCTCGTATAAGAAACCAAATCAAAGTACAGTTAGCTACATTCGGCGAACAAACCTGTCATTTGGCGTTATGGTAAGTTTTTTCATATCCGGAATACACGTCACTCCATGTGTTTTAAACTGTCCGTCACCAATCGATCTCGATACTTCAATTATGCCATTAACACGACCATCCCTCAAATAGAACGGATAACTGTCGCACTTCCAGAAAATGGATTGAACAGTGAGTAATTACTTACATCTTCTCTAGATGAGAACGTGAGGCGTGTAATTTGTAGAATACCCTACCTAACAGTTCCACCCGCTTTTTGGATACGCATTCTTTCATCATATATAGTCGGATTATGGTCAACAGTGAGTGTAATTGAGGAGAAGCCATCATCTTTCTTCCGACAAACGATAGCCTAAAAGTTTTTACAGTTTTCCTCTTTAACATTGACAATTTTACAGCATTTACTGCAATACTTTGCGCAAAATTCCACACTATAGCACACGACGGTAAATGTAGCACAGAGTGGACCAATAGACATGGCACTGCTGATGAAGGGAGGGGGCAAGGGGGGGGGGGGATGGCAGCACCGCATCGGCTGTTAACTGACGCTGATGCGCCTTAACCCGAACGTTGACACTCTGGGTCAACGCTTGCGTTAGAGGGATACGTGCGTGTGAAGCCTCATGCGTCCAGTAGAAACTGAACTACACATACAGTAGCGAGCAAAAAGATTGCAACTTTGGTTTTTTGACTATAACTTCTTCCAAAGCAAAGCTTGGGAATTCTAATTTTTATGGGAGTTGTAGATACTCATGGGAGATAGAAACAAGGAGTAACCCCTTTACTCCATTGACTTTACGTTTTTTAAGAAAAATTTTTCTCACAGAGGCCTTAATCTGTAATTCGGCACCATCCGCGATGTCTCATAAAATGAAGTCTTTCGTTAGGATCTGACAACGAATTCGTTCCTTGCAGCAGAGCCAACCCTTATGTGCTTGAAAATGTGCATGCGCTGACCACAGGTTGACATCTACAAAGACTATGTGAGATTAGTTCAACAGTGATCCTCTATGGGTGTTACTGTCACCCTGGCTCCACGTACCGACTCTATCTAAAAGGGAGGGATGTCCCTGATGGTTCTATAAGTTCAACAACAATTTTCGGTTTCAACGCAGCTTATTGCTCGCTCGCAGCTCCGAAATATTCGGGCTTGTTGCCGTGCTGTCATTCGTGCACATCACGGAAAATAAGTTTTGGAATTTCTTCTGTCTCGAGGAGGAGGATACCTAAAGGATCCCATAAATGATAAAGATTCTCCAGGTTCCTAGAATGTTACTGTGTGCGTGGCTACTCTTGGCGCCTTGGATTTATCGAAACAGGGCTACTCGAAGTGTGAAAAGTACTGGTCACTAGCAGGAGCATGTGTGGCCCCTTCCTCCATCTACGAGTTGTCTCCCTTCGCCTGGTGCCTTTTGATTTAAAAATGACTCTTTCAGTTTGTTCCTTCTAATTTGTTCCTTCTAATTCATACTGAATTAGCCAGTTTTTATAGTGCCAGGTCACATTATCCCGCTTCGGTGATGTTTCGTAGAGTTCATTGCATTTTAGCAAAACCTAACTCATCGAATCCAAGGCGACATGAGTCGTCATGAGCATGGTAGTATTCTAGGAATCCTGGAGCATCTTTACTACTCATGGGATCGCTGAGGCATCTTCCTTCTCGAGACAGAAAAAAATTCAAAACTTATTTTCCGTGATGTGCACAATTGGTCGCGTTACAATCAGCCGGGATATTTTTAAATTCCGAAAAAGCAATAAAATGTATCAAATTCTAGCACCTGTAGTTAAACGATTAGAACCATTAGCAGCATCTACTCCTTTCAAACGTAGCTGATAAAGGGTGCTAGAGAGGCAAAAACATCCATAAAGCATCACTGTTGAACTGACTTCACATAGTCTTAGCAAATGTCAGCCAGTAGGCACCACATGCGCATTTCCCAACAAATACGAGTTGATTCTTATGCATGCAATCAATTTGAGGCCCGATCCCAACAATAGACGATATTTTAAAAGACTTTGCGCATGGTGCCAAATTACAGATTTCGACCTCTGCGAGAAAAAAAAATTCTTAAAAAACACAGAATCGGCGGGTGAGGAGGCTCTAACTTCTTCCTATCTCGCATGAGTATCTACAGTTCTCTTAGAAATTTGAGCCTTCATGCTCTACTTTGGAAGGAGTTATAGACGAAAAAGTAAAAGTTGCAATCTTTTTGCTCGCTACTGTATGTATACCGGTCTTCATGCTAAATAAGCTGGCGATGTCCTATGCCAGAAAAAAAATCACCACAAGCTCAAAATTTGAACGGTCTTTATGAAGAAATGCTTCAGCTATATTAACTCATTCCAAAGTGAACGTACTTTGCTGTCTCCCAGATTCGCAACATATAATGCATCGTTCAGTAACAACACACATGTCACTGTCGTTCCATCTTTCCACACTGGTTTGCTGTGAACAAAATTATTTCCGTAAATAGATAACTACGAAAACAAAAGTACTTTCATTAACTTACTGTTTTTTAGCTTCATTCAAAAATCTCTCATCGACACTTTTAAACGTTTCAGTGAAGACTCGTTTTAGCTGCTTTTCCATAGAAGTCAAATCGCTATCTACAAAACAGATGCAATAATAATGGGAAATGGCAAACGCTATCCGTAAAACACTGTCCTCGTTTCACCTACTGCCCTACATACTTACACGAACTCAACTTTTTCTTCAGGGTTGAAGGGATGTGCTCCTCGCAGAACTTAGCAGCTCGAGCTCCAGCATGTCCATCGAAAATGGCGTAAAGCGCGCATCGCTTACTGAACGAAAGTGGATGCACACAGTGGAATGAGGACACGCTATAGGGACTAACACAAACGACAGTTCAAGATCAAAAGTATTCATGAGCAGGTGTGCATCTTGCATATCATCTCGTTGACCCCGTCGGCAACCAAGGACTGCGATCAGCTGGAGTGGCTCCAAACCTAAAAAAGATGGCGAAAGATGAAAAAAAGAGATCTAATTCTAAGAAAATGATAGAAATCAAGCGAAAAAGCAACAGTGTGGGTTGAAAAACCGTAGCAGCATAGAACTGCTTGAAGAGGGTTTCACCTTACTCTCATTTTCAGAATTGCAGCAATCAGAAAACGCTAATCGTTAGATTGAAAGCTTCGCAAAAGCGCTGGAAACACCATTTCTGTATGGATAAGAGGCTTACAATTGTAGAAAGGTGATGAAGGTTCCAAAAATGGCGTAAGGCGATGGATCTCACGAAGAACACAAGATGAACTTTTACAAGTTCTACGAGTAATGTCGAACCCAGACTGAACAACACCTTCGAATATCTATGAAGGGTGCTACCACTGTTTCAACTGGAAAGGTGCTCATTAGAAATATAACTCATGAGAGACAATATTTAAAAAAGCTGCGACATTACAAATGAAGACTATGCATTAACGTAAGCAGCGATTTTTTTTTTCGGTAAAGCAGTAACGATGCTGAGGCACACGTTGGTTTGGTAACAATGACACGGATACTTCAGAATCTTGTTCATGCTTCTGCTAACAATTGAATGCTGATAGGAAAAGACGTAGTTGAATTCGTGAAGAGAGCAATCTCAGCAGCAAAGACTTGTGAATGGCAAGAAAACTCAATTACCATGAAGTTACGTGGGGAGAACACACATCACCACGTTTCAAAAGCAAGAAAGCAATCAGTAGACTAAATACAGCCACTTGCCTGAAACAGCCTCGCTCGGCTCTTCTTTCTTTGTTCCTCCATTTGTGATCTGAGCTTCCGGTTTCGCTTCTGATGCGGAACTAACAGGAGCTGCTGAAGTTTCGGCTTCATCGCCACTGTCGTACAATCCTGAACATGGGAAGTGTAGCGATCTTGCGAAAAAAAAATTCGAAGGAATCATAAATCAGAAGAGAATCGCGTTGCTTATTCATTGCCAACCGAATCCTTGAGTCCGATTTTTGTTCTGAGAAGTCGTTAGCGAAGTATGTTACTACAAGCCATGCTCAACACAAGGCCTGGATGATTTGTGATTTTACATATTTGACTTTGAGTAGATGTATCTTTTGCATTTTTAGATCTTGGTGATCAGGGAAGTCACCTTTATGGTATGATTGAGCAAATGCACTTTGATTATCTTTATAACCGTTCTCTAAATAATCAGTGTTTACTTAACATATTAAAATTAATTATTCCATTAATTCTTATTATCCTTTCAGATTCCGAAGAGAATCCAGGCCAGTGCTCAAAAACGGTCTTCGCCTAGGCTAATCGAACCATTTATACAACCCCTCGGACGCATGGTTGGATTAGATTAACCAGCTTGGGCGCATCATAGAGACTACCATAGGTGGAATAGTTGCGAGAACGGCTCCGTGAAAGTGAAGGTTGGCGAGAGAAATCGTAGAAGGCTAAGTGAAAGTCACACTCAACGCCATGGGCGTCGACCGCTCAGGTCGACCCGGGGGGGGGGGTAGGAGGGGGATTATCCTGAGCATTCGAACATGATTAAGAAACATGATTAAGTGGAGTGGTAGTGGCAGAGTAACAGTACTACTGGAAAATATTCGGAGATTGGAGCTGAAGGGAAAGTATAGATGAGAATAGACTGGAGAAAAAATGAATTTTTTTTTGAATTTTCAACGTTTATTTTCAGAAATATCCGGAACCCGACTGCAAAACTCTAATGTGAGAACAAGTAAGCACAACATAGTGACTTTAAAGGAAAATTCATTTCATGCATAGATTGCATATTGTTGTCAGAACTGCGTGCCAAATTTCTGAAAAAATTCAGACGCGCAAAAGTAGGGCCCGCGCCGCGCCCCGTCTTGGGCGAAGTAGTGAACCTTTTCCAAATGTCAGGTTGCTAGGAAATAGAGGAAGATTTGCTCTTTCCAAAGATATCCAAGTTTCCCTGATTGCTTTTGAATCCACGTCGAAATTTTCCTACCAAGTAGGGCTATTTTCGAACTTTGAGTGGATTTTTCAGGATTCATTGAAATCCTTTTCCGGATGTCAGGTTGCCAGCGTGTTCAGCTGACGATTCTGCGTCGATTGATACCTGGATGGAGGATGGAAGTTCGCTGGGAAGCTCGGAATGCCGGTTGGTGAGAACGCTATAACGGGCGTTCTCATTTGCCCTTGTCTGCGTCTCTTCCATCTCTGTACTTCCTCGTTTTGGCGATGAGAATGCCCGTTATAGCGTTCTCACCAACCGGCATCCCGAGCTTCCCAGCGAACTTCCATCCTCCATCCACGTATCAATCGACGCAGAATCGTCAGCTGAACACGCTGGCAACCTGACATCCGGAAAAGGATTTCAATGAATCCTGAAAAATCCACTCAAAGTTCGAAAATAGCCCTACTTGGTAGGAAAATTTTGACGTGGATTCAAAAGCAATCAGGGAAACTTGGATATCTTTGGAAAGAGCAAATCTTCCTCTATTTCCTAGCAACCTGACATTTGAAAAAGGTTCACTACTTCGCCCAAGACAGGGCGCGGCGCGGGCCCTACTTTTGCGCGTCTGAATTTTTTCAGAAATTTGGCACGCAGTTCTGACAACAATATGCAATCTATGCATGAAGTGAATTTTCCTTTAAAGTCACTATGTTGGGCTTATTTGTTCTCACATTAGAGTTTTGCAGTCGGTCTCCGGATATTTCTGAAAATAAATGTTGAAAATTCAAAAAAATTCATTTTTTCTCGGGTCGGTTCTCATTCATAAATTCCCTTCAGCTCCAATATCCGAATTTTTTCCAATAGTACTGTTACTCTGCCACTACCACTTAATCATGTTTCCTCAACACTTCTCCAGTTTTTAGAAAAAGCCTGCAATTACAACATTTAATGCGTTTATCTGGTCTTCCTTTGCAATAACTATGATAAGTGAACTATTTCTCCCATAGCGGGGGGGGGCTTCGCCCCCCCCCCCTCCCAGAGTGATGATTCCTCCCAGGGTCGACCAAAAAGCGAAGGTTGGGTGAGACTCATTCTCAGGGTATTCCACCTATGGAGACTACCCAGGGTAAACGTGTTGACGTCCATGTTAACGATGGATAAGTTTGAAGCTTTGAAAAAATTTTTTCCTGGGTAGTGTTCGAAAGAAACTTAATGACAGTATGGCGCTATTTATGGTTGATGAGCGTCAAATTCGACGCGGTGATATACAATGCAGAATGGAGAGGAGAAGAAAATTCTTGGCAGGAAGCGGGTGCTCCTGGTTTTGCCGTCGCGATGGCCGCGCGAACAAAACTGCGTTTCGATCTTCGTCGCATGGAGATATCGCGAAGACTTCGTGAAATTTCGGGCCGACGCGTCAAATTTGACGCGCATCAACCATGAATAGCGCCTACGGGGGAGGGGACACCTGATCCGACCGTAGCCAGGGTCCTGCGCATCAAAGTCCTTTAAAGTAACTGACCAACTGACCAATACATCACAAATATGCATTAATTTCACAATTTTTACTTCAATTTTCTCATGAACAGATTTGTACGTAATTTACTCCGCTACCTATTTCACTTGCGTTGCATCTTTACCACGTAGCTGTTCAGGGTACGGTCGGAGCAGATGTCCCCCGGAGTGTCATTAAGTTTCTGTCCCCCCCCCCCCAGGACTGTCATTAAGTTTCTGTGTAGTATCCGTCACATAGTATGCGGGGCAAGCATTTTAACACCCCTTACTCTACCCACCGCTAACACTGGAGTCAACACGCACAACACGCACTCAGTGATGCATCTAGGCCCCGGAGCACGGGAAAGGGGAGGAGTTTCCGAATACATAGCAGTGATAAAAGTCGACGGCTTTATCCATATATTCTTAAAGATTTCGAAGAAGCAGTGACAAGAAAACCCGGAAGTCGTAGGCTTGGATATAGAGTTCCTAGAAGGCCGCAAAAGGGGTAGTAGAGCCGGCAAATGATCAAATAAGCACCACCATCCGGCACTATCTCACTTTTTTTGCCCCAAAATTTTGAAATCAAAAAATTCTCTGAAACTGCGTCTATTTCTGGTTTGCTTCTCAGAATTATTCTTTGAGAGGACTGTTCCCCCAAATACTAGTGAATACCCACCTCCGGTGGCTTTCTTTGCAGGCGGTTTCTCCTCATCATCATCGTCATACAAGGAGAGAGCTCCAGATTTGCGTTTCGCTGGTGCCTCAGGCATTTCTAAACATAGGCCGATAAAAAAGTCAAAGATGGAAACTCAGAATTCTAGAGCAGCTTATAAGTACAACTCTATTGGGTTAAAAATACAGTCAATAAGCTATTCGCTGAACACTTCGCCTCTAGACTCACTTTTATTTAAATGAATTTGAACGCCTCAGGAAATCTGAGATTTGCGCGTGTGGTTAAATGCGTCGACTGCAAAATTTTACAAAATTGCACGACGCAGAACTGCGGAAAGTTGGAACTTGCACGCATCGATTTTGTCACTTTCATTTTTCTAGGCTGTGCCGTCGCTGCATCCACTCCTTCATACTGTGAGTGTATTCCCTGCTGTACAGAAGTGCTCCACTCTCTTGCTCCTTGCTCAGATCCTTGGTATCTTGGGTGAATTCCCTATTTTTTCCTGGCTGAGCGTTGTGGTTTAGTGCGCTCAGATTATTTTGCTGCAAGAAGTGTTGTACCTGCTACATTGCAGACTATGTGAATTAATTTTATTTCTACGCTCCCTGGGACTCTTGCAGATGAGACAAGCAGCTCTGCACTGCTTCAGACCTTCATAAACCAAACAAAAATGGTGATCGATAATTTTCCGAACCATGAATGATCGACGAGAACTCTCTGCGCAGGTTTCATTGGAACGGTACAAGTCGATCATAATAGATGGTAGCCTAATGAGAACTTTACTGAAAGTTTTCTACGATGTGGAGGACTGACTTTTTTGCCTAGTAACAATGTGAAAACCTTGTGGTAGTGCGACTATTCCCATTTTCGTTCATCTTCAAACCTTGGCATATCTTGCTTTCGTCGAACAATCACACCTTTGACGATGATGGTTTCAGTAGGGGTTGGGTTGGTAAGTTGGGTCAATGAAGTTCCGCCAAGACAACATAACAAGATGAAAGCACTGTATATAATTTTTTAGCGCGAAAATTAATTTTCAATGTTGAGCGATGGCTCTGAAAGCGTTGTGTTAGCCTGAGTAAAACATCGGAAACAATTCTCTTGATAAGTGCAGGAAAAGTGCAGTTTATTGCAACAACCAATCGATTCGATCGATGTAATATGCACTCCACATCAGATATGTTCGCATACGCCCTTTGGCGGGAGGCGGCACTTAGTTACCCGAGATGTTAGGTGCAGCCGCAGCGAGGCCTGCTGCATAGACCGATCATAGGAAATATCTCTGCGTTAAGAACTATCTTTTAGCTCTCAGAAAACTCTAAGTCCTTCCCATTACATGAGAATTTATGGAATCAAAGATTCAGGGAGGATAATGAATTCTAAAAAGATTTATCACCGAAAGTAGTCAAAAGTAAGGGCAAGGTTCTTCAAAACATTTTTTTGAAGAAAAAAGAAGTAAACAGGTGAGAAAAGTGGCCAAGAACGATTTTATTACTTCATTATGACAATCACTACCAAAATTAGAGCATTGCATTGATGTCTTAGTGCCGACAGTGACTGCGAAGCTCGCCCGCTTCCCTTCGTGCCAGATGCCACGGGTAACTAAGGACCCGCACCCCCCTTTGGCTTCTAAGAATTCAATGAAACCAAAGTGAATTCACTTTAGGGATCATAGATGGGGGCTGGGGTGTTTTCAGAATTATCGCTACAAGATCAAAAACTGCTAGCGTGGTTCTTGTCCTTAGTGACACGCTTTCTTTCGAGCAATTTCCCAGATCTGATGGGACACCTCAATGTTGCCCTTCTAAGTGTAGAAGTTACTGAACAGTGCTATTTTGCTGCATCAAGCAAAACTCTTCCCGTCTTTTCGCTTCCAGTATCGCCTTTGTTTTGAAACAGACGATCTGATATCGCGTGGAAACCCATCATCTCATAGTATTTCCCCGTTCTCTCGTGAACTTTTCATAGCCTTACAACAGCATGCAAATTCCCTGCTTTTCAGTAATGTCCGTCCCTCTGCGCAGCGTCGTCCGTGTTCACAGGGCGCTCCTCGCCGCCCGTCAGATGCCTCGGCTCTGCACTCCAGTGACGACAAGCGCAATCCGTGCGGCCTCTACTCTCGACGATGGGGCAAACAAGACCCATGACCACTCCCTTCATTTCAAGGTGAGACTTTTGATCTTTGTTATCGCCATTGAAAGGAAAAGCTTGTCAACTTTATGGGCAGGAATGCTGAACTGTTTGGTGAAGCAGATAACACACTAGTGAGGTTTGGCGTGGGGACGACGCCCTTTCGCTGCGCACTACCACTAGTCTAATTGACGTGTGGGGTGTACTCAGAATCTGAGTTTTGTGCTGTGGGATAGGAATGAAGCAGAAATCTCCATTAGGTGGATTAGGTCAATTTTAGCTGCAGCTAGGAACAGTTCACACGCTGATCACTTTTAATTGAACCTGTTTATATGTGAGAGCTCTTGATATTTTTTTTGACGAATGGTTTCAAACCGCACAGGATTCGCGGGATATTATG
Organism: Ancylostoma caninum; assembly: GCA_037903475.1. NCBI lineage: Eukaryota > Metazoa > Nematoda > Chromadorea > Rhabditida > Ancylostomatidae > Ancylostoma > Ancylostoma caninum. Next base: position 69,410 of record JBAJFG010000375.1, read on the forward strand.
ATGCAAATGCAACACTAGTCTCATTTAAAAGTACTAAGGCAACGGCAGTTGTAGATATGCCTTGAACCAAGGCCATCGGATTGAGAGGAGTGGTTAGTTTTGACAGGAAAATGTATGGGAAGCCGGTTTCAAGCAGTCACATTTGCTGGGAAATACTTTGTAAAATAGTTGAAAAATGCAGTTTTTTTTTGTTTCTTCGAGGGCTCTGAGGTCGAAAAAGTAGAAACCACCAATGCAAAGACAGCCACAGAGATGCCTTAAAGGAATGCCGTTGGATCCAGGAGTAACTGTTAGTTTCAGAAAGGAAAGTTATGAAAATGTTTTTTATAGTGTATCACACGTTTTTTATAGCATATCTGATTAGGAATTACCTAGTGAAGCGGTGCGAGCATGCATTTTTTCGTTTATTTGAGGAATATGAGGTCGCAAGCGTAGATGGTGCCAAAGGTGGAGGAACTGAAACGATAGCTTCACGGAGAAACCGGCTTCTGCCTTGTGTCGAGATGTAGCTTAGTGTTACACTTTCGATGGTATTCTCGCTCACATGCGCTGCTATATTTGGTGTATGTATACAGCGTTGCTATCTAGTATATTAATGCTGTTTTATCCCTTAAATTCGAACCTATGAATTTGAGTTGTGAACGTTTTTGAGAGTTTGCTAAGGTTAGGACAAATTAATTGTATTGCTTGCATTCATGTTATTGATTGTACCATTCAACTGCCTTTTTTTTCAAAATAGTGTTACTGACTACTATTTATCATATTTTCCCATCTTCAGCTTGAGCGCTACTTCGCAGCTGCCATGGTTCCACTGATCCCAGCTGCCTACTTCGTCCATGGCCCAGTCATGGATGCCGTTCTCACAGTGGCCCTTACTCTGCACATCCACTGGTTCGATTTTCATTTCCTTCAACTTTATTCGATAAATTACCACAATTACGAAACCTTCTTCTATTCTTCCACTTCAGGGGAGTGCAGGGTGTCATTCAAGACTATGCGCGTCCGTTCGTTATTGGTGAGACCATGGCGAAGGCGGCTCGCGCCGGAGTCTACCTCATCACCGCTGCACTGCTGGCTGGTGAGCTTTCTCCCCATTTTGTTTCGTGTTATGATTTTTCTTGGAAGAATGATGAATTCTGCTTCCTTCCAGTTACCAGGTAAGGCCGAAATACTTCTTAAGCTCTGCATCTGGCCTAGTGTTCGTTTTAGGATGAGGCAAATATCTTGGTTTGTTCCTGTACAGTCAAGGGTTCTTTGTATCTTTTTGCTTGCTGATTCTTTTCACATTTTCGCTTTACATCGTATAAAGAATAGAGAAGTTTTGGCGAGAATCACTGAGCCCTAATTTCATCTGTTTTTCTTTTGGTAACTCTTCTTCAGTTACTTTCTATAGTGTCTTTCATATCACATCTCTTATTTTAACATTGTGTCTATTTCACTAAAACAATTCATCCCCGAGATTTTCAGGCATTCTGCACTTCAACACCAACGACGTTGGACTTACGAAGGCTTTCGAACTTGTTTTCTCTCTGTAATTCCGCTACTGATGCTTATAAGCTAGTGATCTTCCGGTTTCCGTGTTGGTGTATAGTTTACGACTGTGTTTGTCTATCCCTGTGGACGCATATTTTAGGATGGTTTCGACCAATAGATTTATAGAGTTACTGGTAGTCTTCTTGAAGTATTTAATAAATATTGTTGGCTCTGGTACTTTGTGTTCAGTCCTGCAGGCATAAAATTTTATGTTTAATATCTAAGAACTGTAGCAAATTCAAGCTGTTGGGTGACACCCGGTTCAAAATTAACGTTTTAGCCATGTCGAAGAAGAAATCGAAAACGCAGAAGAAGAAGTTCTTTTCAAATCCCAAAAATAAGAACAAAGTGTTCAAGAAGAAAGAAAAACCAGCAATTGTAGCCAAAGTGGATTCGCTTTTGCGTAAACGGGGCGCATTTCAAGTACTCGTGCCATCGGGATGCGAGTCTATTCCGCACTGCTCACATGGTCAGTTGTTTTGCTTTATCTCGATTGCGCTTTGGTTTTCGCTTTCGCTGTGAATGAACAGGTTCGAAGCATATTTCTATGGGGAAGCGTTTGGTATTTTTCCCTTTATCCATGGAAAATGGATTGATTTCTATCCAGACAGATCTGTTAAGTGAGACACACTACTAAATTAAATGAATGGACATTAATTCAGGGTAGCGGTTTCAAATTTTAGTAAAAGTGAAGGAAGCTGAAAAAACAAGGCACAGTCGTGGTCATTTTCGAACTTATTTCTAAAGCTGTTTTGCCATACAGGTGGCTCTATGTTCATAGATCAATTTTCATTGTTTTTATTTTATTTTTTTATTCCTTTTGGCTAACTAACAGTGAGTATCCTTTTACAGGTAATTTTGTTTTTTTTTTTTTTTGCTCAGACTATCCCTTCCAGTGAAAATCTCTTACCGTAAAGCAGTCAAGAACAAAAAGTAAGGGCAGAGGTCAAGGGAATTTTCATGCCTTAGATTTTGAGCGTTTTATAAGGTGAGTGATTCCCCTGATTGTCATCACAGTGGCATAGGAAAAACCAGCGCTTCCAAGATAACAAGACGACCCGGGATTTCCCTTCACCTTCGGTGTTTCTTTCGAGTTCTGAGGAGAACGAATTGTTGTTGCCAACTGATTTGGTTGACAGTCACACCTTTTCTGATATGATAAGCCTTTCCTCACTTTTTTGCAACTTAGTTTGTGCTTCTCATGTTCCTATCCTAGCGTACATGTGCTTGCTAAATAACATGAATGATTTAGTTTTTGCGAAATCGCAACTTTTATCACAGTTTCTCTGTTCGTATCGTTCGACAACGTTTTCGTCAGTTTTAGAAATTGGGCAGTTACTCTAGATAGGAGAAAGTAGATTCAGATTATGTGCAGCCATGGCTTGATTTGCGAAGTTTAATTGACATATGTGAAGCTTTTGCAGCATTCTGCACAAGTAGTCACTTTTGCTCGTTCGTACAAGCTATCTTTTTGCGAGTATTCGCGCTGAGCTCTCGGTGTTGGACAGGCTATTCATGACCAATTGCTTTGAAATGCAGTGAAAATTTGAGTGAAACGGCTTATGATTTGCTTACTTCTCTCCTATCATCGTGTCTCTTGGTTGTGAACTGTAAAATCCTATAGAGATTGATATAGGAATTGTTCAAAGTGAATGAAAACGAAAATATGGCAGGAAGAAAGAAAGTAGACTTTGCAAATCAGCTGCATTAGGTTACCTATTCCCTTCGTTTCATAACGGTACTCTTAAATCCTGGTAGCAAACGTTATAGCACGCGCTTTTCCTATAGTTTGCTTGCCCCAACAAATATTGCTGTTCAGGTCCATGTTTACTTTTTGGCGAGAGGGAAAATGGTGAGATTAAGTCGCGATTCTTCGCGTGTGCTATCTACAGGTATGTCAATACATTCCTTTTCATTTTATCCTCTGTGACTTTTTCGGAGTTCATAGTTAACAAACTCAATCTTTAAGATCGGACCCAACTGCCTGCACATACAAAGCGGAGTTGGACGAAAACAATAGCATCGTTAAAGTTGACGGAGAACCTCATCAGTCAAGTTCATTGAAGACTAACGGGAAGATTGACAACAAAAAGAAGCCTATCGGTTATGGCTGCATACCGAAGAAGTACGTCGAGGTTTTAGTCTCTCATACAGTCATTGTCATCTTTTTGTTTTTGGCGACATGATTCACCTATAATGCGTCCTTCCATTGATCTCCATATGGTCAGAAGCGGGCGCTATTAAGGTCTCTTTTTTAGCAGACTTGAAATTTTTACTTCAAGCACGAAGTGGAATTCGAGGTATACCTTTGTTTACCCAGTGCTAAAGCTGTCTTTTTGTCTCAGTTTCCCATGCGTCTGTGGTTTCCCAATGGGATATTGTGATTTCTTCTTTGGTTTACAATATTGGACTAGTGAATTTGAGGGTGTAGCGTTGCCTATGCTGAATAGTAGCACTTGTCTGCCACGCGGGACTTGTATTAACTTGTAAGGGCACACTTGTCCGCTAAGGTTTATTTCAACCGATCCCCCTATGGCGGGGGATACATCCTTATATACCACACTCATGAGTCATGAATCTCTTGATGAAAAACAAGATAACCGATTAAATATAACAACATAACAAAGCTAGAGTAGCATCATGATTCTATCTACATAGTCGATTTCGTCGACTTGTCGACACTCCCGCCCACCGTAGATCTTCATCCATTCAGCTGCCTCCTGAGGTCCTCGATCCGGCGTCGTAGCGTGTTCCTTGCGTCCGGCACATTGCAAAGGGCGCGATGGTGGCCTCCATCATCCGGCATTAAATCCTCAACTATGGTGCCTCGAATTCTTTCGCAGTACCAGCATCGTCTCGGTTTGAACTTGCACTTGTCAGGTGGGCAGTGGTCGAGACAATGTTTGCAGAGTCCTCCATGGCGTACGATATTGTACCGCTCATCGCCGTCTGTCACTTCTGGGCAAGAATCGGAATAATGTTGTCCAACTCTTCTGCAAAAGGCGCATTCCACAGAGCTGTCAACGCCTCGTGAGGATTCTCCAATTTTCCGGAATGGGAAATTTCGGAGGACATGTTCCATCTGCAGTAGATCTTCGCGCCATCTTCTGCGTCTCCACGTTTCGTCGTTTATCTCTTCGTTGTTGTCGTGCGCATCGTCCTCATCGCTCGAAATGTTTTCTAAGACGAGATCGTGGTCTTCGTCCATCGACTCGTCTTCGCTATATGTTTTCACTTCGTCGATCATTTGCTCGAAGTAATCCGGGTCGGACATCGGTTCATCCGGGTCTCTCCTCTGATTCTCATGATTGTAGTGATCTGCATCATGGTAGTAGTCGTCATACACTTGTTCGTGATTGGGAGAAACTTGTCGTAAGTGACATTCCTCAGTTCCCCTTTCATAGTCAGAGCGCTCTTGTTGTCCACCGTGATGTTGCTCATACTTGTTGTCACAGTCGCTGTAGACTTGTTGCACGCGTCGTTCTTCGCATTCTACTTGTACTTGTAGGCCAGTCAGTTGCATCCGTTTTGATGTCGTGGTGTTTTCCTTCGTGTCGGTCATTTGCTCATACTCATACTTGTTGTCCGTTTCCTTCGCCTGTGCTTTGGATTCCAGTTCTCGAACTTGTAGTGTTAGTGCGTGAATGTCCTGCTGTTGTTCTTGCAGCCTGTTTTGTAATGTATGTGCCACTCTCTTGTAGAGTTCCGTCTTGTCGTGGACTTTTGCTTCGTAGACGTTCTTTTCTGCCTTTTGCAGTTCAATCTCTATTTCTTTAATAAGCGTAGAAAGGCGTTTCGCTTCCTCGTTGGCCACAGACATGACTTCGGGAATATCAGCCGTTTTTTGCTGAACCTGGCTCCACTCCGAGAGTCGGACGGGGTCAACTTGTGCTGCATACCACTTGTTTGTTAGGAGATAACTTGATGCTAATCTCACTATCTTTTCTTTTGCAACACTTGCGGCTCTCAGTATCCGATTGACAACGATAACTTGTTCTTCTGGAGTTCCGAATGTGAAAGCTGGGTCTCCCTTCATGTGTGCCCAATCTACACGAATAGTTGCCGCGGTGTCGACTTGTCGGTGGAGGCCGTCTAGCGTTAACGTCAAATTGTTTTCCAGGCAACTTGTTGTTGGCTTCTTTCCATTCATGAAGATCGATAGGTTGGCGAGATCCTCGTCCATTTCGCTGATTGTGATGCTAAAAAATAGAATTATAGGCAATGGTGAAATTGGTTGTGATGTTGTTGTTGAAAGTGTTGATGAAATACAAATGAAAATGTGTAGATAATCTAATCTTACTAATAAGTGATGGAGCTTAATGGGATTTCGAGTGTGGCTTTGACTAACTCCTACCCCGAAAACAACATATGGCCCTCAACAGTAAGCGATAGCATGTTCGAATTAGCCGTATTATGAGCCCGATTGCGCTCCTGATTATCCGAAAGCCAAAGGTTGGCAAATAGAGATACGTCAGAATAAGGACTACGACTAAAGTGATCAGGCATGCGATTAGGGTCTTGTACCATTGTAGGAAAATATCTACAATATGCCAAATATCGGGCCATTGCATATCGAAGTCAGTAGTAGGGTTGCCTTGAAGCCACTTGTATAGTAGGTTGCTAGCGGTATGGGTGAACTTAAGTATGCCTGCAACTTCGAAACTTGTGGTTACCGTTCCACAAGATACTTTGCATGTTTCGTGTATGCGTGCTTCACTAAAGCTGAAGTGAAGCACTGATCTTACACCTTTTTGGTCACAGGGTATTGTGAAACTTGTAGTGGAACATTCTATTTCAGCCTGAGTACGCTTAGACGAGATGCAGTTAACTTGTGCCTGAGCTCCTTTCGCGCATCGATAGCATCCGCTGAGAACTGTATTGTCAATTGTGCAAATAGCACTGTCAACAATAATGTCCGTTCTCAAGTTGTCTTGGATGTTTAGTATGATCTCAGCAGTAATCATATTTTGGATCGTTGCTCGAACTTGTCCGTGGTTAGTTCTAGCAAAGGAGACCGCGGGTTGTACAATTGGGAGCATATGCTGTACATTGTTGAACCAAGCGGAAATGTTTGCTTCCCTACACTTGCAATTAGCCTGAGTTTCCGCAGGATAGCAGGTGCAGTCTTCAACCACTGTGCAGGTCAGGGTCTCTGCGGCAAACTTGTTGGGACACTGGAGAGGTGGTGTCATGTGAGAGTCCCAAATTGCTGTGTTATTTCCGTCGGTTATGAAGTGAGTGTTCAGTAGTGGAGTCGGAGGAACTGTAACGGAGCTCAGAGTGAATGTAAACGAATTCCAGGCGACTGGAATGTTCGGTCGCATATGAGCTATATAGGTTCGAGTCTTCCCTTGAATGGCATCGAAGTGTTTGATTTCCACTTTTGCTGCTTCTGACCAGCGGGTGCAGTGGAATATTTCGTACACTTGTGATGACGTTGGAGTCAGATAGATTCGATAGAACAGACATCCCGAGCTCCAATAAAAACAGTCGCAACCTGGCCCACCACAGGATTCTACACACGCTGTTGTTCCAGGATACTTGTTACCGCGTTCTAGTTCCGGCAGTAAACTTGTAGAGTTTATTGAAGCACACTTTTTTCCTTTACATGATCCAGTGTGTGGACATCGTTTACTGTCCACAACGTGATAACCAGTGTCACGTGTAAATAGTGAAGTTTCGGGCTCGCAGATGAGCGCAAGCGATTTCCACTGAATCCGGATTTCATGTAGAGAAGTCTCGTTACGCAGTAGCTTGAAGCATGCTTCCCGTTTAAAAGGATTAATCTTCAAGACCTCAGAGAGCTGCACTTTGCAGAGCTGGCCCTCATTGGATTGGGAGCAAATTGTAGAGACGTGAGAGAATAAGTTTACTTTTTGGCACGTTTGTACATCTCTCACCAAACATACCATGCAGATTAGGGCTAAGAGTTCCACTAGATCAACAGGACGTTGGCGATCTCTTCTCCGCCGTCTCAGCACTCGAGCCATGCTCATGATCAATCTGCGAATGCAGCCCCACACGAAACTTGTGAAGATTCGTAAGGGGGTACCGAGTGTAAGAGGTACGTATAGAAATACATAGCATCCCGTGATGACAAAGTAGAGAAGAACGGTTGTGGCGAGTATAGCTTTGAACGGCCAGCATTCTGGATTGAAGATTACTGCAGAACAGAAGGTACAGTCTATGTGTTCACAGAATGGTGCAGGTGGACACGTAGTCTCGATCGTGTTCACCGACTCATCGTTGATGAACTTCCATTGAACTCGGTGTTCATGCAACACAACTTGTGAGGGAAACATTACGGTTTCCTTGACTTGAGGAGTGTCATATACCAGACAGAATTCTTCTGCGCATACCTCGTAAGGAGCTTGCTTTGTTGAAATAAGGTTCACACCACCTTCAATGCATCGTATACTTCTGGTTTGGGAATGGTTTCCCAAATGCAGTGATGGAATTAAGGAGACGGTTTGGGATGATTCTCCCATTATCACCATGGTTAGAAGGACCGTGAGGATCAGTGGAACATTGGTCATCTGTAAAAGAGTGAGGAAATCTTTGTAGTTGACTTGTCTCCTTGATCGAAGATTGTATCGACTTGTTCGTTGTCCATTGTTTATCGATTGTTCCACGTCACTCGCGCCTTCAGTCGGAATAGCGGGAATATTTCCCGAAGTTGTGGACTTGTTTCGTGATAGCGATTCGTCCTTTCTGCTGTTGCAATGCTGTCCATCATCAAGTTCCATGGGAACAAGAAGGTTCACTGGTCTCCGTATCTGTCGGCGTGATGGTAGCACAATGATTGCTTCGCGTACGATTCCTTCCGAGTTTGGCACCAGTTCTTGTATTCTACCCATCTTCCACGATTGTCGAGGTTGTATCGGCTCGCTTATTAGGACTCCTTGTGAACTTGTGGCAATGGTGTATCCCAATCGAATCCCTCTTTCCACAGAGATTGGAGGAATATTTTTGCCCTATGTAGTAATGGCAGTAGCCATCCCATAGGGTCGTAAATGGATGCTAGCGTGCTTGCAACAGTCCTCTTCGTTATGGTCGAGTAGACTTTAGGAGTACATGAAAGTTGGAAACAATCAGAAGATAGATTCCACGAAACTCCCAGGACTTTTGGCAGCGCTTCTTTTGTTGCGTCTTTGTCTGATATTTTCATCAATAAGTCGGCGCTATTCGACGCGAACTCACGGAGATTCATCTTGAGATCATTGAACACTTGTTTCGTTTTGGAGTAGACGTATAGTGATTCCTCCGGAGTATCCACAGTCAATATAAGGTTGTCCACATATAGGTTTTCCTTTATCTCAGACACGAGCTGAGGGTCTTCTTTATATTGGTCGAGATGGAAATGTATTGTTCCAGCCAGCAGAAATGGGGAAGTATTCAGACCAAATGTCACTCTTGTAAACCGCAGGACTTTGATATTATCGGCTGTTGGCGGTAACTTGTGGTTATGTAGCCAGAGACATCTTGTATAATCTCGATCGTTTTCATGTAGACGAACTTGTAAGAAAGCCTTCTCGACGTCTGAAGTGATTGCTATTTTCCCAATTCGGAATCGGAGTAAAACTCCGAATAACTGTGGGAGGATCACTGGCCCGCGGTGGAGGACGTCGTTCAGTGATGGACAACCCTTGTAGTGTGCGGAAGCATCGTAAACTACTCGGAGTTTGGTCGTTGTTTTATGAGGTGTTAGTACTGCTTGATGGGGAATGTAATGTACCCTGGGTACTTGGGATAAGCTATCATCAGGAACTTCCTCAAGAATATGTTGCCGGAGCTGATCTGCAAACACCTCATTGTATTTTTCGAGTAAGTCTTCGTCCTTCTGTAGTGAGTTCCATACACTACTCAGTCGACTTTGCGCGATAGCTCGATTGTCAGGCAGTGAAGCGTTCACTTCTTTCCACGGTAAACGAACGTAATAACCATCGCTACGCTTTTCAATTGTTCGGTTGAAAGCTTCCCAAACTTGTTGATCCGTTCTTATTTTTTCTTCTCTCTCTGAAGTTGAAAACTCTTCGGTTCCGGCAGATTGTAGCTTCCAATACTTCTCCCAATCATTATCGTCCAATGATTCATCAGGAAGCGAAACTGTGTTGACCTGACCTTCCAAAGTCCAGTAACCGTCCCACTTGTCTATCTCATCCTCTTGGGTCTCTATGTGAGGAGACTTGTTCACTTGTCCCGTAATCAGGTATCCTAGTCGTGTAGGTAGCAGATGTAATCCTGAAGGAAGTTGCAGGTGTGGTTCGTTCTGTCGTAATAACGTCCACAACTGGTCAGAGCCGAGTAGAATAGAGGGTTTTACTGTCGACTTGTTACTGCTGAAATTGATTGGTAAGTTCTTTCGACGAAGAAAGACTAAATCTTCCTCACAGACAGGAGCGGTTAGGAATGGCTTCGTCAAGATGTCATGTGTAAATAGCACTAGAGATAATGGACGTCCTTCAGCGTCCCACACTTCGAGTGGGACTTTGCGAGAATGTTTCTCTTGTACCTTGTCCGACCCAAAAGTGTGAAGGCGTAACCTTGCTTCCTTCAGTGTAGGGAGTTGTAATTCTTGTGCCAGTGTAGTATCGATGAAGGAAATTTCTGCTCCCGTGTCTAGTAGAACATCAACCTTTCTAAGCTCTTTTGTGGCTGGGTTCATCACTGTCAGTTCTCCTGTGGGTAGAAAGGTTCCTTCCCTCCTCTGGGGGCGTTTCTCTGATTGCACTTCTAGGATGGTCTTTTCTTCTGGTGATGCAGTGTCTTGTTTGTCATGGCCGAGGTGATTCACTTTCACAGAAGATTTGAAAAGCTTCGGTTCCTTTCCTCCGTTTGAGGTCCCTTTGACTTTCTTCTTGTAGTCAAATTCCTTTTTCGGGGTGTTATTCCATTCTTTAGAACCTGATTGGAAGCAACAGGATGTATGATGTCGCTTCTGGCACTTAAAACATGGGCGTCCTTGACACTCCGATGTAATGTGCTGCGGAGAAGCGCATATTAAGCACAACTTGTGGTCCCTGAGATATTGAGATCGCTCTTGGGGCGTTCGATACTTGTCGCATGCGAAGGATTTATGTTTGCCTTCGCAATACATGCAAGAGGGGACGGAAATGCTGACTTGTCTTGATTTGTTATCAAAACGAGTACTTGTCGGTAGTGATGAGCGATCACTTCCTCCAGTGTAAAGTGTGACCATTTCTTCGTTAGAGATGATTTCCTCTAGGAGCTGGAAAAGCACCTTTATAGTGAACGTGCTTTCCGTGGTGACCGTTTGTTTCTTAGCGAGGACTTTGCGCTGAATACCATTAGGGAACTTAGATAATATTCGCCTGATCAGCCATTGGCTATTCACGTTCTCGCCTTTTTGCTCTAGTTGCGTTACGACCACTTGTATTTGCTCAAAGAGCTTCCTTTGGTCGCTTATGGCGGGTGAGCGAAGCGAGCAGCTGTCCAGTCTGTCAATGAGGCGGAAGACTAATTCCTCAGAATCCCCGTACTTGTGTTTTAGGAAATCTAACACTTTTGGGTAATTCTCTTTAGTAACTTGGAATTTCTTCACAGACTCCAAGGCTTCGCCTTTGAGTGCATTCAAAAGGTAATTGAACTTGTGGAGTTCAGACAGACTCTGGGAGTGTACATTGGAATGAAACAGCTCCCAAAAGTTGTCCCATTCCCACACATTGCCGCTGAACTTAGGTATTGGGAGTGTAGGTAGCTCAAGCGGTCTCACTGTGGGATTTGCCAATGGAGGTTCGCTTTGAATACTTGTATCAGGCGCTCTAGTGATGCCTTGGGGGGCGAACAAGCGCGGTGTGAGAGACTTGAATGCGCGAATACGTGCTTGGAGCAGCAGATTATAGTCAAATGCGGAAGTGAGAATTTCTTCTGCCTTGGAGGAATACTTTTCAAAGTCTTCCTCTTCTTTAGGTAGCGGAGTTACTAACGCCGCTAAATCAACAGCGTAATCTTGTAACAGCTGTTGAATCTTAGAGGTTGCAGCTTCAATTACCCCTAATGCTTCTTCTAAGCGCTGTCGGCTGTCCCGTATGAATGTGGGGGAGAGTTCCTCATCTACAGATGCAATATTTAGAGTCTCTAACTTGTCAGTCTTGAAACGCATCAGTGCTATTTCAAGTTTCTTGCAGTAGTGCGTAAGTAACCTCTTAGGAGTCGCAAATTGACACGACATGATGCTTAAAGGTTTTACTTGTTCCTACCCAACTTGTTACCTCACAGCGAATAGCTTAGCGCCCTAAAGGGATTGGACTTGTTGGGAAAAGGGTGGAAGAGACTCTTGTGAATGTCTGTAAAGTTTTAAAAGGTAACCGACCTGAGTTCTTTATGGTACCGATGCACCATGTAGCGTTGCCTATGCCGAATAGTAGCACTTGTCTGCCACGCGGGACTTGTATTAACTTGTAAGGGCACACTTGTCCGCTAAGGTTTATTTCAACCGATCCCCCCATGGCGGGGGATACATCCTTATATACCACACTCATGAGTCATGAATCTCTTGATGAAAAACAAGATAACCGATTAAATATAACAACATAACAAAGCTAGAGTAGCATCATGATTCTATCTACATAGTCGATTTCGTCGACTTGTCGACAGAGGGTGTCTCAAAAGCTACCCATTCAGTATTCATGCGGTTCTGTCTGCTTTTGTATTCTGCCTCTCATAACATCTCACACTTTATCTCTCTCTCTCTCTTTCCCCCTCTTTTCCTATCTCTGTTTCTCCACTATCTCTCAGATCAGGCCTCCGTGGAGCACATTCTGATACATTTGAGGAGGTAAGGCACAAGTTTCGTACAGTCATATTGTCACTGCTTATGGGTACTCCAACATTACAAATCGGGTAGTAGAACGCCCAGTGGGAGAGATGCACCATCTCTCAACGTTAGTGTTGACTTTTCCATGTAGTTTGCCGAATTAGACTGTGTTAGCTCTGGCATCTCCTTTTGAGCTGTTCCTTTTGAGCTCTCCCATTCCTTGCACACTTCATCTATCATTATGATCCCATATATTTCGTTAATCTTGGTTCGCTAAAGTAATGCTTTAATTTTAGGCTGAAGGGCATCCCAAAAACCTCTACCCTAGTGTTCTGTCACGAATGTGTTGATGTCTTTGAGACTAAACACAAATGCCCCTCTGAAATCGTGACGAGAACGCAACTACGATTTCCTACAAAGCTTCTGCATCCTCTCGAAGCTCAAAGTGGAGAAGCTGTAAGTCATCGTAATTTTTTTTCTACCTGAACAAATGATTGTCAATGAGCTTTCCAGCAATTTTTGTTCTCTGATGAAGCACTAGGCGTTTTGTCTGGTGCTATTGACCGCTCCGAAGTAGATGGTGTACTATGTCTTGGAGCTCCAAGGGTAAGTTCAAAAAAACTTTTAATGTTCGCTGATGATAAGACGAGAAATTAGAAGATTTTCAGCTATTTGAGACCCTCAGGCAGCAGAAAAATGGTCGACGTTTGTTTCTTCTGGATTATGACAAGAGATTCGTATGCTCTACAATTTTTTTGAAAATTTACTTTTCCATGGAATTATTTGTAACAATGAAATGAATTCAGGCTCATTTCTACCCAGCACGTCAATTTGGGCAGTACAGCATGCTCGTCGATCATTTCTATGATGCAAAAACGGCTGCGAGGCTCAGCGCCTTTTTTGCGGTGAGTTGAGCTAGTGGCAGGTGGTGCGCCGCCATTGACAAGAACTGATTATGCTAGCAATTATGATTCGAGACAGTTCTGGAAGTGGAAGACAGTATGTACCTGAAAGTACATACCTGGAATGTGCTACTGTGTGACATTTCATGAATGTTTCATTCATTTATTCATTGAAATGCACTCGAACATGTACCAAAAAGACCAAAAACATCAAAAACCGTAACGGGGTACAGCATCCTAAGCGTTCAAGTGTTTAACAAGGTATTTTGCAAAGCCGGCTCGAGCTCATATCGAAGTCAGCAAGTCGTTCACCTTCTGCTGTAGCTGGAAGATGTTCGGTGTTTCAGTTTATTACTGGCATTGGAAGCTCGAATCAGCTCCTGACAGATATGCTGGTTTCTTTTTTATACCGTTGTCCAGAACTCCTATTTGACCTTCTCCTACATCAGATTTATCCGTTTTGAGTAAAATCACATTCTAAGCTGCCGTGGTAATTGTTTCTTACTTTATTCTCAGTCACGCAAACATAATTCTTCATTGATTCTCCATTCTGATTTTGTTCTAATTGCATGCCTGCATAGTCTTTCTCAAAAATCCTTGTCTCACGCCGCACCGCCCATCAGGTCATCCACGCCGCACCACGTATGGTAATGCATAGGTGATGTGGCGTGGATAAGCTGACGGGCGGTACGGCATGGAGCAAGGATTTTTGAGAAAGGCTGGAGTCGTGCGCAGGTGTTGTTGTATCGGTTACATGCTGCTTTGCTGTTCCATTATCATTCCGTGGAAATCCCGGGTCATCTTGGCCTTTAAGTTATTCCTAAGCAAATCTAGTAATCTATTTACCAGCTATTTCTTCAAATGTTCTTCTTCACAAATTACGAAAATTAACTATGAAGGCTGTAATGTAGTGACCGCTGACTGTCTACAGGAGAGTAAGTGGTCATGACTCGCTCGTGACGCTGCGCTATATCATTGCTCTCTAATCGTCTGTACATCCAACGTCCAATTTTCATGCTTCCTGTTCTAACCCGTCTAAAGAGGTAGTGAGCAACATGCGAGAGGAGTTTTGATCACTGAAGTCACCGGTAGATGGCCTCATGTAGTCTGCATCTGTAGCTATTTGAATGGCATACAATTAGTTAATTTCAGGAATTTGCCAGTGTTCTACTCGTCTGCGATCCACCATTTGGAGTCTTCATAGAACCTCTTATGAGAAGCATTGAAGCACTGAAACAACGCCATAAGGATGCTCGGTTTGTGGCAACTCGTGCTCGAATTTATGAGAAGACACGAATTTTCGGGTACATCTATAGGGTGCAGTGGTGGACGCAGGGGGAAGGGGGCGCCCCCTCCCCGAGGATAGGTCGACAAGTTTTCGAGATTACTTCACAATACAAACAAAATCTTGTATTAGTTTATTTTTGTGATAATTTTAAACATAATTTTTATTTATTATTTATTATCATAATTAATATTTTTATTAATTTTATTTTCCAACCCGGTCCCCAAAGCGGCTGAGACCCCGCTTTTTTTTCCTACGCTTCCCCCCCCCCCACCCCACCCCCTCCCGCCCTTTCTTTTTCGTCCGCCACTGATAGGATGGTCCAAAATTATGGTAACATCATACAAACTTCCACTTCTTCAACTTATTTCGAGTTGCTGGTTCTCCCTCGGAATTATGTGCACCTATTTGTAAGCTCTAGTTCATCCCTTCCAGTATTTACATATAGCATGAGAATTTCTTGGATGTTTTTTGCTTACTGCCATCGCTAACACTCATTTTTGAAAAAATGGTGTCCTTGTACGCTGCGTCTTCAAATCGCTGACAGCGTCCAAGAAATCGGGTCTACGTAATGATTCGAAGGCATAAAGAGCTTGGAAAAAATCTGATTAAATTGAAAGTGGATGCCTCACAGAGTTTGCGGGAAAATTAAAAATGCGCGAAGAGTTTATTGATTTTGTCGATTAACCCTCTAAAACCTCTTATGTCAACTCGCTGGGTCGCACAGCTTATTCGATTTTCAAGAAAATGGCTTTATCAAGACCTCCTGGAGATGTAAACCTGTCAAATTTTTCTTTTCAATCGTTGAGTGGTATTTTATTTGGCTAGCAATGTGTTGACGATATTGCTGGCATGCCACCGTCAACGATATTATAACACGTCTCAGCATTGCGGAGCAGCAAATGGTTGATATTTTGAAATTCAGTGTTTATTTCTGTTCATAACGAACGAAAATGCTATGTCCCTGTTCCAGACGAAGTTTAAATACGTTCCAAGTGAATGCTGTTTCTTTTGCTTGAATTATATTATGGGCCATCCCGTGTGTATTTCTAGCAGAATTTGTATTGAAAACGGTCAGAAGAACGCTGAAAGAAGGACGAAGAAGGGAGAGTGATGCAGCAGAAACTGTAATAGAAAATGGTTGAAGGAACAATGATGTAGAATGGCAAGGAAGTCGGCTGAAAATTTCAGGCATGAGAACAAAGCACTAATGGACGTCGAAGTCCCTTCAGAGCATTGTAAATTTCTCAGTTCTGTCCGGAAATTCATCTTATTGCTGGGAAATCCCAAGATATTTGGTGCTGGTCTGACTTCCACGGTTTAAAAATTACTAAAAATTAGAAGAAAATTCATTCCTGGAAAAGTCCTATTAATGCTGTTGGTAAAAGTAGGCCATGCCTTTGGACAGGTTGTGGGTACTACGTAGCTATTTCAATTTTAGCAATTTTTTCATTCCGTCGGAGTGAACTGCTAGCTATTCCGTGGAGACTTCCGTTGGCCTAGTGGTTAGCGCTGCTGTCCCATACGCGCACGGTCCAGCGATCGATTCCGCTCGCCAACTTTACCAAGCTCAGTTGGCTCAAATAGCCTGTTGGGTATGGATGCTGGCGTAGAACATCGTCGATCCTCGAACTTCCGCCTGAGTGTGATCAGCTGAGGTTGGATATATAAGGATCCGATACCTTTACTGCTCTGTTACTGCAATATTTACAGAAATATAATTAGTTGGTCCCTCATGTCTTCCTCTAATGTACATATCTGGTTTGCAGTTTTGTTCAGCAGGAAGTGAAGTGTTTGTGCAGACAGTTTTGTACTGTAGCTTTTTCCTGCACAGTTTATACTGGTTCGTTTAGCGTCCAGTATTCAGTTAATGGGGTGCGATTAACCTGTTTTAGGAACGTTTGCTTTGGAATGTTCGAATATTCTGTGACCAAACTTTTTCTTCCACAGTTTATATTTGCAAAAACTATGGAGCTGCAGAGAATGGATGCGTTTTATAAATTATTATAATAGAATATTCCCGTCTCAGAGTGGAACTTCATGGATAGGTCTGGTTTCAAGGTTGGGAACCTTGCTGCATCCCCATTTTTAAGTGTTTCTCCGTTATTTCTTGGTTAGTATCAATGTAGATGGAGGTATTGATGGCGATCCGATTCGTCTCTCTCCTTCTCCTAAAAGGAGCTTTAAAATTTTAGTTTCTCAACGAAACTTGTTAGATATTAGTTTGGTGTAAGGATAATGGCTGTTTTCTTGCATCGTTTTCGGGCTTT
Organism: Ancylostoma caninum; assembly: GCA_037903475.1. Lineage (NCBI taxonomy): Eukaryota > Metazoa > Nematoda > Chromadorea > Rhabditida > Ancylostomatidae > Ancylostoma > Ancylostoma caninum. Next base: position 86,177 of record JBAJFG010000375.1, read on the forward strand.
TGCTGCATCATTTTTGGTGCAGAACGTTTCCGGTCTTCCATATTACTTGTGTGAGACATTATATACAGTTGTATAGCAAATTTCATGCTCCTTTCAGTCGTCCTATCTATTTTGAACGAAACTCACATCTTTGCTGAATCTTTAATTTCGGAACGAAAGATGCCGAAACAGAACTTTTCTCTAATTCACTTCCGTGAATAAAACTTGACTGCATTACACCGGGCACCTCCGAGAATACTACTACAGTTTCGTCCAAAGAACTGTGAGCGAACGCATACGGTGAAGCGGCTTCTGAGTTTTTCGACGTGTTGCGTCTTTCTTCCAAAATAGAGAAGGTCGCATAAATCTTCTTGGGGTTAGCACCCCTAAACCGATGGCTGTAATCAGTGAGGATCCGTTCAAAGCAACTTATTTGGTTTCGCAGGACCTCGCCGGTAATCGTTCTCAAGTCATCCCTTCCTCGGGTGAGAATATTAGGAAGAGTAGCTGTCAGACAAAAGGGGCTTTCATACATTTGCCGCGGCGGCGGCGCCGCTGCCGCGGCAAAAGTGGGTGCGCGGCAAAGGTTGCCGCCGAGCGGCATGCCGCGCTTTCATACAAACGTCGCCCAGCGACAAAATACCCTCTCGACCATTCCTTGCCGCTTGTCGCTGGGCGACGTCGCCGGGCGGCGCCGCGGCAAAAAAAGTAAACAGGCTCTTGTCGCGGCGACGTCGCCGCGGCGCCGCCGCCGCGACGTCGCCGGCCTATGCTTAACCATGGGCGACTGCCGCCGCGGCAAATGTATGAAAGCCACTAAACTGAATGAGTATCAGGTCGATCCTCGCTAAGAGGTCTACTTTGCGATTGAAGAAATTTCGCTCTACTTCTCAATCGCTTAGTGATACGCTGTGAAATACATATATGCCTTTATCGAAAAAATGAAGTGCCTTGCTCAACAATTGGGCCTAGAAGAAGCACAGAACATTGCCAGGAGCGAAAAGGCACCAAATTAATGCCACGGTGTATTTGTGGGTGTCTACTGCGAAACTATTTCATCACAGCTCATGAATTCTCTTGCAGTTGAGGGGTGCTTCTGATATATTTATGAAAAGTATCGAAAACTACACTGTGTGAGCCCGGCTTTGCTCAGTAAAATGAGTTCCATCCCATACAGTACCGTCGAGCCACATCTCACACAGCGGACACTCCACAGGCTGGTGCAGCCAGCCTTGGAAGCTCAGCCTTATGAATCATAATCAGCTAACCTCTCGCCTACCGTCTACCACTTCTTCGAGCATCTAGATGACATCATCTTGGAGAAATTCTTCGAGGACTGAAAGGGGACTAGAACTGCCCTGTGAGCGTTCGTCGATTATAGAAGGCTCATTTTGAATTCCTGGTCATCCGAGAAAACCAATCTCATTGGCAATGAGTTGTGCATCACAACAGTTGAAGCTTGGTTTTGAATGCATGGTTCTGAAGCGAGTTATGGGGTTCGGAAGTAAAGGCTCGAAAACGCGCAATATTTTCGCACCAACCTAATTTTATATAAGCCCATTTCTATTTTCTTATTTTTATCACTGTTTTAGTAATACTAAATTTCATACAAACGATTCCATGCAATAGCAAAAAAGGCAGAAGTTATACAAAATTAATTTTGAGAATTCTCAGTGCTTGAATCCCTACCGGTCACCTTCCCTTTTCGAGAACAGGGTCAAGCGTACGGTGGTAATTTACCAAAGGGGGCCGCATCGAGGGGAACAGGGAGGGGTCACCTGAAGAAGGTAGTATTTTTCATCACCGAGATCCAAGTTCGATTCATCGCGAGGATGTTAGTGTTGCAAACACTTCAACATGCTCTTTTCCTTTTAGTACGATGGATAACTAGTGTAACATCGACGGCTACCACTTTCTTCTTACTCTTGGACGTTTTATTTGGTTGTAAATCGACCCCTAAGGCCCAGTGAATATGTAGCTCAGAATGCAATTCCGTATATGGTGTCCTATGACCTCTACACATCACATGGTGCTCCAGAGCTATGGAAGCGGTTCCCCAGAATCAAACCTTATGAGGATGCAAAATTCCGCGGCTTCTCGTTCATTGGAAATTCTTTTATAGCGATAAGACCAAATAAGACATGACCGCAAAATTTATTAAATTTGATGTGTGTTGACACTCAATTACTGATAAAATCAGAAGATTCTGTAAAAAGCGGCCCTACGCATAAGAAAGAGCAATTCTTCCTCTATTACAATGCTTTGAAGCTGTTCCCTCATAGAAAGCAACCATGAAGTTATTTGCCTCAGATTGACACCGCAATTTTAAACTTGCCAAAAATCAGGTTTTTCTTCCATGGCTTTTTTTCAGCGAACATTTGAAAGCTGACAAAGCTTTGAAAATGACTCTGAAAGAGGAATTCAATCTCTATGTTCCCATAAAATTTCAGCTCTCAAAGTTACCTGGGGGGAGTTTTATTCCGTTGGTAAACCGATGGTAAACCGCTGGTAAAAATGGCAATTTTCCCAGCTTTTTACCAACGAATTTCCACCCAGATTTAACTGTAATAAACCAAATTTCTTAAAACAAGAAGATATGCACCAGAAAGCGCAAATCTTTCTGATAGCAGAGCGACCCAAGCCATTTTCCGAGGTCACGTGCCAACCTTTTTAAATTCGTGACAAACCATGCATCTGCACGTGAACGATTCTAATTCTTAGTAAAAGAACACCACTAATGCGCGACTTTCACAGTTCAAAAAGGTCCTGACAATTTGTTTTTGCTCATACACATAGCAACTTGACTTTCGACTGCTTCACATACATTTTTCCATTTTGCAAAAAGTAGTCTCCGGCGGGGATCGAACCGTGGACCTGTTTGAACATGGCTACGACTTCTGCGTCACACCCGTTGCTTAGTACAATAAGTGTGTAGATGTGCGACATGGACATGTGCGACGTCTGTCTGGTTGTTTCATTGATAAAACTTGGAATTCAAAAATAAAAATTAAAGATTGAAAGGCGAAAATTTAATTTTGAAAATTAATTGAATTCAAAAAATATCTTCCGGATGTTTTGGAAGTTGTTGAAGTACAATGACTCAAAATGGAAAAAGAATTAAAAGTTCTGGGAGGGGGTCACATTTCCCCGTCTGTAAAGGGGGGTCGCTTCGGGATCGAATATTTACCAACACTATGCTTGACCCTGTTTCCTGCTCTTTCCCTCATCACTCCTCCCTGATCCTCCGCAGCTCGGCTTGTCGAACACGGCCAAATTTTGCCTCCAAGATTCACTTCGCCCAAATATGTCCACAAAAACCAACTTGAGCTAACCGCTTAATTAATTAGTTTGATTCATGCTATCGGATCTTGTTAAGAACCATTGGTTAGTTTGGTTTCGACAGATAGCGACGGAGTCCACATGAAACCTCTCGATAAGATGATTTCTGAGGGTCAAACTCCGCTCTGGTGGACAAACTGCTTTTCATTCTCTTCCTGAAATTGTTGAAAAAGAAACAATCGAACATTACGTTTGGCTTTGCAATTTGTACTAGTGTCATTTTTGGGGGCTCAATTTGGAGTGGTATCATGTGACTGCACGGTTATGTTAGCTGGAACCAAATATTAGCGGAATTCTTCCTTTCGGTTCCCGTTTCTATCAATATTTGCAACTTGTACTCTTTGTTTCATTGCTCTCCAGAAAAATAATTGGTTTTACAAGGCTAATCATGTGGTTCCGATTCTTTTATTTTGTACTTTTGATATTAATTCAATTTGCTGGATTTCAAGAGGTTTTCAAGCTGTCAAGCACTGTTTTCTACGTTTTTTTTTCTCAGTCTGGATGACCGCTAATTTTTTACTGTTTCAGAAGAAGTGAACCTGCGATTTTCTATGGATGTATGGCAATTCCTATGTTCGTTGGCAAACATATCCTAAGAAAGGACAAGAATTACTGGATGAGTGACTATCGAGTGAGTTCTTGGATGCTTACGTCTAATTACTGTGCTGTGTAGGTCTAAAATGAGATCACTGTAGGTTACTTATGACAACCACAAGGTTTTTGCAAAGCCGTCGAAAACCACCGTAAGGCTGTTCACTGACTTGAAACCAGACGTCTTTGATTTGTCAGCGGTAGATGGGTACAAGTGAGTATCCTAGAAATGGTTCTGTAGTACAACAGCGATGTTCACCGTGATGTTGATGTTTACAGATTCTGTGAATTCTGTGAGCGATATGTTTCGGAGAATAACAAGCACTGTTTCATGTGTTCGGCCTGCACGTCGAAAGTGAGTAGATGTGGTTGCATCGTTGTTGTCGGTATAATTTTAGTTTTGCGCCATCAGTGGTCTTTTCTGCTGCTTACCAGGAAGGGATACTAGGAGGAGCGGGGGGTCCGACAACTGGTAGCGAAATGTATACTGTTACATACAGTTTTTGTCTGATCTCGAATTCGTTTTCCTTATCTGCTTCGGAACTCTCTGTAAAGAGTTGCGGGACATAATTTCGGCTAGTCTAGACCGGCCAAATCTAGCTTTGGAGTTACGTTCCGCTGGGAATGTGCGCGAAAACCATTTCAAACTTGTCACCTAATCGAAATTAATTAATGCTTCTGGAATTTCCTTAGATCTAGATCCCGCAACCCTATAGCAGAACATATCCAGAGAGCGAAATTTTGGCTGCCTTGAACGAGCTTCAATCTTGCCACGTAACTCTTTGCAGAGAGCTCCGCCCAAAAAAGGAAAACAGCTTTGAAATCAACATCACAAACTGCATATGACAGTTTACATTTCGTTACGCGTTGTCGGACCCTCCTACGTAATACCCTTCCCGTGTTAGATGGCTGTTACCGTAGGTCAAGACCTAAGAAAATATCATATCTGAGTTCATAACCATATATTAATGAAAATTGCCGAGTATTTTCTTCATCCTTCACTCTTTTGAAATCTTCTAGTTACATCTGACTTCTTCTGGATCTCCGTTCCTATCTTGCGCCATTGCTAGTCAGTCGCCTGTTTTCTCAGGTCGCTTTGGTTTCGCATTCGCTAAACATTTGATTTATGCGTCTGCTTCCCTTCCTTTTGCTCTGTTTCAGACCAAAAGTAGTAGTTTATTATGTCTGGTTTGTGATTCTTTTCTTTCCAATGCCTGAAATTTCTTTTATTGGGTAATTAGCGGAGAATATTCAAATCTTTTTTAGTTGCTGTCTGTTGAAGGATTTGTGAGGAACGTGTATGAGGTTAAGCTATTCGATGAAACTGAGAATAGTTGGGTTGAAGAGCATGTTCTGCTTGGTGTTATGGGCATTATTGGAGATCTTCTGGATGGTCTACAGAAAACCTAGAAAATCCAGAGAGCACGTCGACTGTTGCAACGGTGCTGATGTTTCTTAGAGCAATTGATCTCATACCAGGTGTTGTAGCTTCGCGGGGCTTCAAACTTAGGTAATGAAACCTTTGTGTATCTCTGGCATCAAATACACGAAGTAGAAAATAGAAGGATAACTTCTACTGAAGTACTGACGTGTCTTCACAGAACTGGAACTTCAATGAAATTTTGCCGACCCCTTCAATTTTCTTTGAGAAGTCTCATGACATTAAATCATTCTATGATTCCAGGAAGTTGCAGTTTAGTTTTTGCTGTTAGCATGTGCGGCAGCACTCGACTCCCAATGCTGTAAAGTACTCATTGCAAGCGAAGAAGTAATCAGAATTTTCTCGTGAGAGACGTGCAGAAAAGTAATTCTGATTTTTCTCGCGTTATATTTGAGAACTGGAATGTAAGCGAGTGTATCCGCAGTAAAGATCAAATTCCAAAGGCATTCTTGAGAAGAAACAGTTACGATAATTAATAAGATGTGATGCTCATACGTTTCACTGGGTGCCACTATTTTCATCATTTTTCTTGATAATGTAATTTCACCTGAATTCCAGATATTGAGAGAGAGAGTTCTGAGAGGTCCAAAAACCAATTATGAACCTTGGTTTTTTGTCATAGTTTTCAAAAAGTGATCACGGGAGCGTGAAACATTCAGATTGCATGCGGAGAGCACGTTAAAGCTGGCAGAACTGCTTAAACGCATCATCCCACCTCAGAATTGTTTTTGAGATTTTCACATGAGACGGTCACAATGTTATACTTGATTCTATAAAAAAAAACTGCGGAAAAAAAGCCCGTTTTCAAGCCCTATTTATTGAGGAGCATGTGGGCGGAGCCAATGCGGAACTGCAGGCTTTCACCTTATGTACTCCTTTGCTCGTAATGCATGGAGTGCAGTTTCTGTTCTGATAGTGGATGAGGAACTCTCGAGAGAATTATTAATTTCCCCAGAAGGTGCGCTTCCGGGAGTGAATTATTCAGGCAGTGTCCTTGCCCCGCCCCTCGGCTCCGCCCGCAGGCTACCCAAGAATTGGGGGTGTGTATCATCGTGAGGGAAAAGGAGGCGTAACCAGGCGACTCCAATTGGCGCGTTCGGGCCGCTCGTCACGCCCACCTTTTTGAATTCGTAAGGCGTCGATTATTACTTAACACATGTTGTATTGATGCATGGCGCCGTATGAATTCAAACAGATGGGCATGACGGACGGCTCGAATGCGCCAATCAGAGTCGCCTAGCTACACCCCCTTTTCCCTCACTATGATACACACCCAAGAATTGAGGCTCGAGAACAGGTTTTTTCTGTAGTTCTGCACACATACCATTGTGGTCTGGAGATTCTTTTCACATGGAAATCTTAAAAACGATTCTGAGGTGGAGCGGTGCCTTAAGGATTGGCTCTGGTCTACTTCTTTGTGACCCGGCCAAAGTGGATTGAACATGGTTTATGCGCAAGGGGCGGAGCTTACCTACATCGAGCAGTTTGGTCCATCCAGCTGGGCTCGCATATCATTTCCCGAAACTGCTGGCATTTGTTTGATAGTCCAGCACATAATTCTGATGTGCTTTAGTATTGGCAAGGTAGCGTGCTGAAATAATGCTTGAGAAATGTAGGAAAGCACGCGCCACACCATATGTCAATAGTGTCAAACGAAACGGGAACAAGTCTATTCCATTATTTTTTCTTTTATTAACGTTGCCCTGATTGTCTGCGCATCCTCGCACTTAGTTGTTGTCGCTTCTCTCTTGCTTGATCCTCCTGTACTTGAGTTGACCTGTTCAAACAGCTGGTGATTGGGCGTGCCTTAGCAGGCCTCGACTACTGGGGTTCTTTGTATACAAGGTATCAAGACCTTTTACTGAAACTGGCCTCTTTGCCGGTACCGTAGCAGTAGCCTAGGTGGAAAAGAGCTGCTGATTACACGCAGGTTATTAGCCGATACCGTTACTCGAAATTTTCTAATTGTTTTGGTTTGTTGCAGTGGATTTACGGAGGAATTTGTTGTGTTTCCAGAGGTGGCTTTCCTCCAAATATGTCTTAAGTTTGTTTCTTCCTAACAAGACTCATCAATTAACTTTATTCTCCATGAGCCATCTATTATCATTTGTCCTTTTTTCAGGATGGATCTCCGTATAAACACTGTGAACGATGCATGAGATGTGTCAAGATGAGCTATCGTCACTGTTTAAAATGCGAGCGTTGCCATTTGGAAGGTCGTTGCTTCACGAAGGATGAAAGTGATGGTCACGATAACTGACATGTTTACTCCCTTCCCTTTTTCGCTTTTTTCATTTTATTTCGGTTCATTGCCAAATCTGGAAATTCCATTGGAGGAACTCGAAAATAAAAGAAAGAGAAAAAGTAGGGGAAGGAATAAGAAAAGATGAAGTTCAAAAAAGTAGAAAAGGGTAGCCTGCATGTCTTCTGATTTTCGACTGGCCAGTATTAATATTATATGTGCTCATTTGAATTTGCAGATGGCTCTTTCATTTGTGATCTAACATTTCGTCAGAAAGGCTTCATCACCCTGAAGGGCTTCACCAACCATCAGCTTGAAGCAAAGTTCGAATCTGCGCTCTGAGCCGCCGAACTTCGTTCGTTCCAGGGCCAGTATCACATCGTTTCTGCTGCATTGAGGAAAATTCCTTGTAAACAACTGAGAGGAAACCTTTAAGTCCACAGTTTTCTGGCATTGCTGCATGTACAGATCACGATACTTGCTGTGCACAGCTCAGTGTCATCTCGTTTCCTGGTGGTATATGGGTCCGGGTGTCCCGCTAATCTCTACAGCTCACATAGTATTACGAAAAGGAGAAAGTCATTCGTAATTGACACACATTCATTCCTGTTGATTATGTTTGGATTTCTTGTAGAAATCCAGAGATTCCATAACATGTTCAAACTGTTGGACCTTCTATATTGAAAAAACAGTTCTCGATTGCATGGCATGCGTATGAGAAACATTTGACTAACAAACAAGGGAAGCTTAACATCTCCGCGTGGGAGGCGAAAATTCGAAAAACACAACAGCGATGACTGTGATGTGTAAAGGCATTGCGAGAATTCTTTAGTTTTTGCCAAAAATCCAAGAATGAATAACAAGAATGTCCATCCATCAATTACAGATGTCTTTATCTCCTTATCAGTATGCAATGGAGTTCAGTGGTCAGAGCGCAAATTCAAACCCTTCTTCATTTGCAGGCCCTTACGGAGTGGTTTTAAAGGCAGCAGGAGCTGAAATTCTCGACTATGAGCTGAGTTGCGGGTAGTGAAGTACAGACACAGCACATCATAAATGTGAAACGAACACAGACAGTGATGGCTTACCTGCAGAGAAAATGGAACATTCGTCGAACCCGCGTGTTCGTGCGCGGACGAGTTTTCCCCGGCGCGTGGTTTTGGCCGAGTCCCGCCATAAAACCCTGTGAATTGAATGCATTTCATTTTCCCTTTGCGTCAAATGGCTTTTTCCGCCGGGGAAAACTCGTCCGCGCGCGAACACTGCCAGGCGTGTTCGCGACGAATGTTCCATTTTCTCTGTACGTAAGCCATCATTGTCTGTGTTCGTTTCACATTTATGATGTGCTGAGTCTGTACTTCATCACCCACAGCTCAGCTCGGAGTCGAGGATTTCAGCTCCTGCTGCCTTTAACGAAACGTTAGGCCACGAATAAAAGAGTGCCACCTATCAATCTGAAATAAAAAAAAGAAAAAAAGATGGAAAAGTATAACAGAATAAGAAACGATGTTTTCTACTGTTCCTTTGTGAAAATGGTAGTGTTTTCTAAATTTATAGAGAACTGCTGGTACATTCTCTCCAAGAGTACAATACTTAAACTTGTGTTGCTGTCGAAAGATGATCCTTCATTGTTTTCCCTTTCTCGCCATTGTTATGAATTTCATATGGGAAGTCTACCTCGAGAAGTCAAAAATTGCTAGCTTTCATAGATTTATTGCACAACAAATTTGACCTAAAATTCTAAGTATGAATTGAGCCTCCAGGAAGTCAGAGGCTAAACACATTTATTCGAAAAAGGACTTGAAAAATTTGAATTGTGGAGCACTCTTTGCAAGAGAAAGTATATCTTTCACAAACGACTTTCCTGTTTTGTAGTAATTTCGATAAACAGCTCATGGTTCAGAAAGTTTTTTGATTACGAAGTGGACAAGTCTTCCCACCTTCCGCATTCGTTCTTCTCGCTTTGACTTTGCTCCGTTCTCATGTAGAGTGCGGACTGTTTGTAGCATGAAGCTCCGTTGTTCATACTTACGTTTCATATGCTTCTTATATTTTTATCCTTGGAACCCCTTGTTGTTGTTTGTTTGTTGTCGTTTTTGTTGTTTATTTCGTGCCCTAAATAATAAAGACTAACATTCGATGTGATGATTTATGGTCGATGCATGCGTTACAGTCAGTTCTGCTCTATTTTGCTTCGGAATGCTTGGGTACTCTATTCTGAGACGGTGACTCTGTGATACGCTGGTTTTCTTTTCCATTCTCATTTCTTTGCCTATCGGTCCGCTGGTTGTCGCTTTCCATATCTAATTTTGCATTTTATCTCTTGTTATTATATATTTCCTTATCATGTTGTGTAGCGCTGATATTATCGGTGTTCCTTTGCGATTACCAAGAAATTTCTATCTGCCAACCGCTTTTGAATACGGTTTCTGCTAAGTATAGAGGGCTTTGTTTTTTTTACTCTCTGACCCCAAAAATGTAAGATTTTTCAGCGTCATATTTATTACCTGTTGCATACAAATATGTTTCATCGCTCAGAGAATCGTTTAGGGTCGCCGTCTTTAGCAGTGGCACTAGAGTTAGCCGCAAAAGTATGACGCTCATTGTTTTGGTTAATTTTGAACGCTACCTTGTGGCAGTTCACCCTATCATGACTAGCAGCAGATACTTTTGAGGAACCTGAACAAAACAGTCTATCATTCTCGTTAATTAGTTAGAGGACCAGATATTCACGCTTTATTACCCAAGGAAGCAGGGGCAGAAGGCAGGAGTGGGTTTTGATCGACACGGCCAGAAGTCAAGGCTTGCTATTGCAAAATTAGTATGTGTAGCTATTTCCTCCATAAAAAATTCATTTTGCGGAATAGCTTTTCGATAAGAACTGGCGTCAATATTGGCTGAATTTTCCGGTGAAAGCAAGGAAGTAGAGCCTTCTTGGCTCACTCCAGCCCGGAACATGACAGATTACGAAAACAGAGTTCGTGTGTTCACTATCCACTTTTTCGGTGTTTTTCGTGTGCATACTACCCATTTTTTCGGTGTTATCGTCAAATGGTGACAACACTAGCTATGGATTCTGCGGATTGCACCCAGATTCAGCTCGCTATATTGATCTCAATAATGTACTAGTTGTCGCAAAAGTTTACCGTGACTCACTTTCTTGTATTGCCAGAATTTTCGGGATTGCTACAGAACTTTCTGAAACATATCCGAAGTTCGGTTGGTAGCCTACCTATACTTATTTTTTCATACCATTCCGGTGCGGTTATGACCGAAAAAATCGTCATTGACTACAGCCTTGTTCTGCTGTCCCAGCTTTGTGAGGGAAGACAGCAACGAAGGCGATACTCCAAGAAACATATGTCGTACGATAGATCTCTCCTCTACCTCTTAATATACGGTGAAGTTTCGGTTTCGTAAGTTAAGAGGCAGTGGTTTGGACTTAAGCCGACCCTGATCCGGCCGATAAGGTGAAATGAATCACGAGCGCCTCCAGGAGCCGATTGATAGGAATTCATGGCGCGATACCCGCGAGCTGGTAAAGGAGCTCCACTACTATCACGCCACGTTACCTTTCATCTACATCGCTTCGAAGAGGAAAGCAAATATAGCGCATGTAGCCATCATGGTCTGAGCTGTCACCAGCTTCAAATGTTTGGATGCATGCTTTGAGTTTTTAGCTTTTTACAGACCCTGCGGTCGGTTCCCAACTTGTCACCAATGACGGAAAGTGAGCTCCTTATGTAAATCACATACAGAGAACTCCAAACGGACGCAGTCAAGAGTCAGGACCAAAATTAAAATAAATTATCATATTCAAGAGAATTTATATAACCAATAAAATATGTTCTAAATCCACATAAAAAATGAAACCCTATATAACCAAATTTATTTAAATTATTATCTGTAAATTTAGAATTTTTAACTTTATATATAACATTTTTAGTCAGATAATCTACCGGCGCGGCTCTCTGGGCAGAGTCACAGCAGCTCAGCATAGTGTGCGCCTGCGTCTTTGTCCATGAGAGCCCCGCCGCGATCTCGACTCTTGTCTACGTACGTTTGGAGTTTCCTATAAGAAAATATGGGCAGCTCGAGCACAGGTAACCATGGATTTCACCGCCATAACGGGAACATCCTCCACAAAAGGCAATGCTGATGTTTGGTGGAAAAGCAAAGGAACCAATCATTACGAGCTGCTGCCAACAAACCCTCCTGATACCGTTGGAGTTCTTGTCAATAATGGTGGCACATATATAGCACTATTGTCAATTGTATTGAAGAATAAAAATTAAATTCAAAAAAGAGGCTGAAAGTGGCGGGAAACTTTCTCGATAACCTTACACATGGACAGTCACTAAAATGAAGAAAGCCCCGTAATGGGAGGATTCCGCGGAGCTTTTGGGCGGAGCGGTACGTATATATGTGTTAGCTGCGCGCTACGGCTACTGCGTTGGCCAACTAGTCTTGCCATGAGATCACCGCTTTCACCCATGAATTCGCTTCAGCAAGCTGTCACAGACCCTGTTCCGAAAATGGGATTAAATGCCATTTTAAAACATTCTTGGTATACCGCTGTTTCCGAGATGATAATAAAAACTGCTAGCAGCTCAAACACGAAAATGAGATGGGACATTACTTCCAAGGTAGTCGCAATGAACTGTGCGATTCATTTGAAATTAGTGCAACTTAGATGGCGTTTTAGCCATTTTTGGCATGCGAGTTATGAATTGTAGTGCATTCACTAATCACATGCACCCTAGAGCTAGTTAAGGGATGGTGCGCCCTGGTCTTCTCAGCGTTGCAGCCCGAGAAGCGCTACGAGACTTAGGATTGTATCGACTAGGTCCCACTACACCAGAGTATACTAAAGCTGCTCGCTAAAGTTTTTACAGGTGCTTTTTCCAATTCTGGTAGATATAAAGTTGTACCTCAATACTAATCATGGGTAACAATATGAACTTAGCTACAGATATTGTGCGAATGTGGTGAAAGCTGTGAGGGTGGTGGTGGCCCGATTACCTTAGGATGGTGCTCCCGTTTTGGTGTGGTTTAGACGAGATGTTAAGAACTATCAATTTGCTGGACGTGCACATGGTAATAGATTGCTAAAATGTTTGGAAGAAGAGCACGGTCATGTGAACTACATAAAAGATTCGTGAGTGGCTCTTGTACATACCAGGCACGTCACCAATAAGGCCCTTTCGAGGGCAGTACAAAAACACTAGAGTACAGTAGCATAGAATTGTTCGGCACAACGAATGAGGGTACTGATTCTTCTAAGTTGTTCACTGTACAACTTTTGCTGAAAACTTTCCTCGAGAAAATTTTGCATCCCATTTATGTGCTCATCTAGAGAATATGGATGTTAGCGTTGAAATTATCATTGCATTAGAACTCTACGAGTTTGGCGTAGCTCAGTAAGCAGTCTCAGTTCTGTTGGTTAGAAAAAAACTCAACTGGTTTTAGCTAAATGCGATCAAGATGAAAAAGGAAATTGATGGAATTGACTGCCTTGCAAGCCACTATCTGCTTCTGGGAAGATGTGGTGAAGTGTGATTAAAGAAGTCGTATCAGGTATTTTTCTTATAGAAAATGTCTCAGTTGTTGTTGTTTTTTCTCCATGGTGGACAAACGAAGCACTTAAGCGTTAATGAGAGCAATATGGCTGAATCCTGCGAAATTATTATCTTTTCTACTCAGTTTTACGTTTTGCAGGAGATGAAGCAGTAGTGGGATTTTGATTTAGGTGAAAAGCCAAAGATTTGTACCTTGCGTTGGAATAATGTAAACAGCTGACTATTGCTATACAGCACATTTCTGCGAAATCGCAAGGTGCACGGAAAACGGCATGATCTTTTGGGATTGTCACCTATTTGAACTTCGGGAATGAATTTGAAGATTGATCAGAAGTTTAGTGGTTCCCCTAAATCCCCTAATTGTGTTCCGTAACTACTCAGGTTTTGTTCTGATTCCTGATAACGCTAGAACGAAAGAGTGGAACGAAAATTGACGTATAAAGACTACTATCAGAAAAATTCATTTTTTTATGGTGATACGTCAGATGAGGCGGTGGAGGTTGCAAGACATAAGTTCCCGAACACCGTAGCCTGCCGCTCACTGCGAGTTCTCTCGTTATCGGCCTCCTAGAGCAACAATGGGTCCATGCACTGTCTCCATTCACTATGCTCAGGCCTGTCTCAGCAGTCGAGGAATGTATCCCATGCCCTAGACGGTAGCAAGCAAGGCATGTTAGCGACGGCAGTCGATCGCTTGGCTACGATTGAGGGTTTATGAGGGGACTCTTGGAAGGAATGGTTCTGAAGAAATCCCCAACATTCACTTAAATTTCGGTCGTTGGCCTCATGCTTTCATTTTCCTGGGGTAGTAGGACTAATGGAATGAAAAGTTCTGAAAGACGTAAACGGGATGAAAAAATATGCGAATTGACTCGGTCAGCTGAAGTAATACATATCTCCGCTCCGTATTTCAGATTTGTCATTAATGATGGCCTAGAAAACTTGATGATGTGCAGCACAACTGCTTAGTTTGGAGAACATTTTAAAAACAAACGGAACCATGCGCAGGTCTCCACTTTGCAATCCATTTTGAGCATCACCTCCGCATTTTTAGCGAATGAAAAATTCCGTGCTTCCCTCAAATGACTAAGTACACATTACCCATCTCAAGAGAGAAGGCTAAACGCGAAAATTGCTCATAAACGTAGGAGTCGTGGGGAGAAAAACCGATCGCGTTCCCACTTTTTTTACATTTTTTTCACTTCGAATCCAAGAGAGTGTCATAGACATGAGAGCACAAAGGCCATTAAACTAAAGCATGGCATTGCTAAAGGTCATCGGCTAGTGAAAGCAGCTATTCGATTAGTTGTTCCCTTTTTTCTGATTCTTATATCTTTGTCAATTTTTATTCAAGTCAGAGCTCATCGGAATCTTCGCCTCCGAGTTAGGGTGGCAATGATGAAATACACTTCCTGCACATCACAAGCAAACGCAAACGGTGATCCACCTGAGTTCCTCCAATAGTCACCATTACCGTGTATGATCAGCGCATAGAAAAGCGCCGGGTAGCGCAGGCTAGGTCACTTGCACAATTGCGCGTGGAAATTGAGTGGTGGAATCCAGGAATGTCGGAGGTACACATTCAAACGCGGCCGACAGTACATGGCATTCACCTCGGAGTAAACATCGCGCCCGAGTTGATCCATTCCAGTAGATCAAATTCTCCGTTGAAAGGCTAGGTTTTCAGCGGCTCGCACGTAACCTTTGTACTGGGTCCGCAATTGCACCGATGTTTACTCCGTGATAAAATGACTATCTGCTCGCGATTCGTTTGCCACGCGGATTTCACCAACACACCACAGGCGCACCGTTTACTACCTCAAACTTGGGTAATTAAATCAAATACATACTGCCACAATACAAATAATACAATACGAGACAAAGCAAAAGCAATACAAGAGAAAACTAGCAAAATATGATAAGTATATTTGAAACTAAATGAGAGAAGGCGCTACAAAGGTGGGGCGCAATGATGCGCAACTTTCCTTGAACCTCGACATAGTAAATCCTTGTGTGGTCTATTTCGAGCACCACCCAAGATTTGTATTCATCTTTCATTGAACGGCTAACGTTTCGGTGTAGTCGTTTTCGTCAGAGCGTGGGAAAGTCAAAGACAAGTACGATTTACCCTTCAAACACTTCATCACATACGAAGGAACTAATCCAACGAGCTGGATAGGACCAGAACAGAGTCAAGGACCAAAACTGAGGAGGATGTCAGAAGCAACATGTTCAGGACAGCTCAAAACGCAGCATTAGATGCCCAGGAACGCTTGGTTTCAATTAAACTGGCCTGTCAGATTGCGCAGTCCCTTCGATGCCCTTCCAGCACGCACTCACAGCGCAATCCCCGGCTAGCGCAACGAAAGCCTTTAGTTAGAGATGACAGCACCACAATTCCTTCCGCCCTCGTCGTTCATCTCAGATGAGCGACGAGGTGCGCGGATGCTCGCGCTGATTGGTACTCCAAGATTCTGTTGGAGATGTAGACATCCCGCCCACCACATAGTCTCAAAGAGCGGCTAGTGCAAAACCGAGCTTATGTTTGCATCTGACGGAACACCATTCTGCTTGGTTTCTTGCTCGAGACGGAAAGGGACTGTGCTGCCTCTGGAGTAATTTACCTCATACTTTGTAGTTCATGTAAGGAGAGTATATTGGGGAAACAAGGCGCCCATCGTTTGTCCGGATTAAAGAACATCTGGAGGGGCTTAACGAATCTATACTCTCCACACCATTGTGAACTCACCGTGTACTACGTCACAGCAATTCTGTTTGGGGTTAAGGTCTTATAACGGGAACCCGGAATCCTGGCTCGCAAAACGTTGGAAGCGTTTTGGACTACATCTAAATTGCTGTTACAAACGAGCTTACTCAGTGTCAGTACCTATGCGGGTTTTGATCTACGTAAGGCACTTAAACACCCTAAGCGGCACTTTTCCTACCAGATGGTCCTTTATTCCATTGGCGCTGCTGCTGTCAAGATGAGCTTCACCGTTTTCCTCTCTTCTGGTACTGTTCTGGCACTGCCCAGCTTGTTGGAACAGGTCCTTTATATGTGACGATTTGTTTGAGGGGTAAATCATAACCGTCTTTGACTTTGCCAGGCTCTGACGAGGGCGACTACGCCGAAACGTTAGGCGTTCAATAAAAGATGAACGCAAATCTTGGCCTGTGCTCAAAATAGACCACACAACAAATTCCTCATCCATTCATATGCCATTTGGAAAGCACCAGTAAATTTTTAGCTCCATTCTTCTAACTTCGGGAAATATGTATTTGGATATTCATGACTTAACTAGCTGTTTCCGCTCATGTTTTATGGTATCCACTGCAGTATTCCTTACGTGAACGCTCTTATGCTGTTGGAAAAAGTTCTTTCGGCGATTCGTTCCACCTACGTGGCTTTTTTCCTGCATTTACAGCATTTCGGCTAAGTTATCGCGAGTGTGACCGCTGTAAGCAGTATTGATGAGGTATTTATGAGAAAGAACGGAAACGACGATTGGCGTTGAACAGGACGGCAAAGTGGATTTGACTCAAACAGACAGGCACTGGGAAAGATATGGTAGAACCAGAACAAGACGAAAGTGGATTAAAATGAGATATTTTTGCAGGGTGATCAGTAGTAGATACACATTCACTTCGTCATCGGTCATCTATGAGAGCTTCTTAAGTTATTGTCATTGCAGTTAGCTTCCGTTGCTCCACGCATTTCTTGAGTGCTGGGAGGTAACTATTCTAGAATCTTCGTATCATCACAGGTGGTAAACGAGTACATATAACCAAGGGGAAGCGTATGGGGATACTTTATCAAGAAGGAGGGGTTTCCTGGAGGGCTAGAAGAGTTGCCTACAGGGATAGCAGGACGAGTCGGATCTCCTTCCAAGCAACCCTCTTGGTGGCAAGGTTGAAGACCAGTATCGAGGCCAAGGAAGGCAACTTCTAAAATTCCTTGTGAATCTAATTTTTCATGTGGTTGCGCAGCTGTTATAATGGAAAAGATAAAATAATTGTAGCCGTAAAAGGAAAGATGACGTTTTATGTGACGCCCATACTTTTCGATCACCCTCTATATCGTTGATTGTACGAAGACCTAAATATGAAGCAAAGGAAGACAAATTCCCGGTCATGTTTAACCTTCCTCGTGTTAGCTCGTTCTAAAAATAATAGCCGTTTTTGAACTGCACTTCCCAAGAAGCATTCCTCAGCTCATGCGTTTTGTATTTTTCAGAACATAGTGGACCTACATGCATATTTTTAAAATCTTCTTTCCTCTTGCTCTATGTTATTACTTTGCGGTTATTACTGCAGCAACTGACAACTGTGTGAATGAGTGATCGTTCGAAAAATCCTTGAAGTAGCATCACCTCTCTATGAGAGTGGCGTTTACTCATAACTACGTGAATTTTTCTATGATGTGCGTGTCTTGTCATAAATTTCCAACAAAGTTTGCATGAGTTGAGGGTCTACGACCGTGATTTTCCTGTTTACTGTTCCTCCTCCACAATTATCGAAACTGGCATAATGCACTAGATTGAAGTCCTAACGGCAAGAAGGCCGTTGATGGGAAGGTTCTCATAGAATTAACACATCGTGTGGAAATTGGTAAAATTTGGTTTTTATCTCATATTTTCGAAGATAGATCTAATATATTAAACAGATCAAATTCAGTTGTTTTGAGAACAACTGGGATCATGCGAGGCGAAGTTCTACTGTTGTTTTCTGGTCCGCCAACATTTCATTCATTCGAACCACTTTGCACACTTTTACCTTGTTTCAGCGAAGTGCCTACCTAAGTAAGGGCGATTTGAACTTCCTGCAGGAAAAGAGAAATGTCATGTTTTTTTCGTGGAACTAACCGTTAACATTCTATAGAGGACGGCACAAGAAAAGCGATTAACCGTAATTTGTCACTGCTCGTCAATGTCTGTCCAAGAATCTATCACTTTCTTTGCTTGAAGTTAGGTGATTTGAAATTCTCCTCTAGACCTAATTGTGTCCATATTTGCATAAGGAGTATGGAAGCTGACAGATGATGAGATTCTTGGTGTGAGAGCGAATAAGGTGTTGGGCACAGCTTCAAGAGGGTGCTCCGGATGTAGCATTTTCGGATTTATCAAGATCTGTGAAGTGGAAATGACAACACAAAACCCAACCGTGATGGAGTCCCTGCTTGCGACCATTGTCTTCTCTCTTTCTCTCTCTCCACTCTCCTCCTAGCATGTTTTGTTGCACCATTCCGTAGTTGGGGAACCAGCATGGACACCTCTTGAGAATTATTAAAGATTGCTTAATTAATTCGAACCCTCTATTTTGAGTGTGTTTCGCGCGACTTGGGCATCTTATAAAATACTTGTCGTTCTTTCTTTTCTTGTACTGTCTTTTTTCTTTGCATATTCTTAGTTGAATATCGAACGCAGACTGATGACGCGTGGAAAGGTACAGAATGGCACAGCTAGCAAGACAAAACGAGCGGTATACAAAAGCGGGGACAATTAGCTCAACAAAATAGGAAGAAAAGCCGGAAAAAGAATATGGAGAGAAAAATCTCTGCCAACACACAATAATTCCCTGAAGAACAAGCGTCGAAACAGAAAAAATGGTAAAAAATCAATAGATAACGATTATGCGCAGAAAAAAAGCATTATCAAATAATTCACGGAAAATTCAAACAAGAATATTGCTCGCGGAGAAAAATGCAACACAGAATTCGAATAAGCATCAAATACATTGGGAAATGCTCGTGTCCGGCAAAATACACGCACAATCTGAGTAGGCGCAGCTACCTCCAGGTTCTGGCAATGAGAAATCTCACATACTTCTAGCGGTGCAATGGAGAATAGCCTAATGAAAAAAAATCAACTGTAGAAAACTCGAAACTTCAATAAACAAAAACGAATTCTTAAGTGCTAGTGCTCAAGGGTGGATCAAAGACAAGTGAAAAGCGAAAGTTATTAAAGCTAAAAAAGCTAAGATGAGGAAGTGTCTAAAAAACAGAAGTCATGGTGAAACTTAACAGCTTGATGGTTTTTAAAATACGGAATAACCCGAGCTGGAACACTGAAAACCTGTCGATTGAGAAAAAAAAATCTAATTTTCCAATTTCTGAAATTTGCAAGACAGAAAAGTCCTGAGAAATTCTCTCTGCTCACTATTTAATTCGTTATTGTTTTTTTTTTAAATCTACACACAAATTCATGACACCTACATGCCTGCTCAATCCTGTTTGGAAACGATTAAGAAACACTGTTCTGCGCGATGTTTCCCGTTTTTGTCGAAGAAACTGCAAAGAGGATTAGTTTTCAGTAGAGATATTTTTCTGACAGGCACAGCTCGTTATCGAATGTTTCAAAAGTTCCGAGGTAGCTAGCACTCAAGACCTTGCATGCTTCGCGGTAAAGACGCAGGAAAATACGTCGTGGAAGGCACATGGAGATCAGATGCAAAAGCTTTTGCCGGTATTTTCCTATGCAGAACAGATGAAAATGGTGACGACAGAGCAGAGTGAGGAGAGTCAGCAGCAGCAGCAGTTCTGCTAATAAGAGGGGCGGCGAAGCATTTGCTTGAAAGAAATGCTAGCCGTAATTGCCCTATCGAGTATCATTAGTTTTTAAGCAGTTTTCCAACGCTCGTAGAGGTGTGGTAGTAGTGGAACAGATTACATGGTGCGGCAAAACCACTAAAGTGGGACGCAGATGCTTCTTTGAATGCTTATCTCAACAGTTTCCTTGTTTTTCTTTCCTCTTGAAATCTTTATAGTTATTTCCTCTTCTTGCAATTTCGCAAGATCTCATTTTGATCGTGATTATGCGACTAAAGTGCTTGGATTTAGTGGAACCCTTCATCAGAGGAGGCGGTGAAGGAAACTGGAATAAGCAATTCTTGATGGGAAATAGTAGTCCAAGGAAAACTGTGTCTTCTTTCACACCATAGCTCACTTACCTTCAGAGGAAATGAACATACTCATCAGTTAGAGTGATGTGAGAAGTTACCCAATAGGATTGCCGGAGCAAGTCATCAACTCTGGAGTGAAAATCAACACGATATCGGCTTAGAATCCATTTGGAAAACTTCCTGAAGCCCTGAATCACTTCCCACTCTGGAAATAAGGTTAGTATTTCCAAGTGGACTGAGCGACTGCTAACAAGGTGAATGTCTTGCGAAAATTGTGCCGCAGCATATTCCTGGAATTCATCGCTGATGAGGACTGATCCTCATTCATCGGACCTGAACCTACTTAATATTTTTATCTGTTGTTTCGTTGATACCATGACATGTTCGATCAGCCATCAAAATTTGGACTCTTTGAAGGCTGCTCTTATCAAAGCTTGGCAGGAAATTAGGAGCGACTCACTGCATGTCACATACGATGACTTCATCGAACGTCTGAAGTCCTGTGTTAGCGCCGGAGGAGGACACGTTGAATGAATATGCATATCAGCATTTGAATTAGTGTCAACCAAAAATTCGAGGTTTGTTTTTATTTACTTTGCTTTTAATCTGTCGATTCAACAGTACTAAATTTGCACGTGCGCACTTTGGCATCGTTCAGAGAAAAAGCGTGTGCTCAAACGTTAATGGGAAGTTTTGAGTGGTTTAGACATTGCTCAATCTAATATCTCAAGTGTTCGCGCTGCTCTTTGACATAATGACGTCTACGTTCTGGTATTGCATCATTGGAATTGCGATATTAAAGATCCTTACTACTTAATTTTGAAAAAGATTCTGAACACACATCGTTAAGCCTGAAATGCACAAAAGATTGTCTTTACGTTTTCGTTTCTCATTGCAATTAATAGTTAAAGTTTGCCCATACAGTCGCGGTCAATAAGATATGATCAGTGACATGCTGTAGGCGGAACGTTTCATCATAACCGGAATTTTGGGATGTGATGAGGTTCAAAGTACTCTTCCTTTTCGCTGCATAACATTGGTCTTATACTGAAAAACTGCTCTTAGACAGAACCATCGCGTTGCAATCCAAATTCACCACTTTCATCAGCATGATGGTCTTTCATTTGTATCGCCTCATTTTGATTCACAGAGGAATTATCTTGAATCGTATCTTGAATGAGTAATTTGCTGTAGTAGTAGTTTCTGTAGTCCCTTCTACAAAAGGTGTAATTACCAAAAAGCCCAAAAAAGTGAGAAAGAAGAGTTTTTATTAATCTCGAACAAAAGAACGGTTCTGATGGACGATATTCCTACGATATCCACTACTAACAAATAGCCTGACATTGAAATAGGAACTGTAACGCTGCCAATAATCTTGAGATAAATAAAAAAAACATTTTGGTGAATTCGACCACTTACTTTGTTCACTTTCATTTTAGCAGAAAAGGAAAGTGCAGCAGTGACATCTGACGAAAAAAAAAATAGCCAATCATGTGGTGAAACTGGATGGTGTGATGATGTAATAGAAAAGGAAGTGTTGCTTTAGTACTAGCGATCATAAGCTGCAAGAGCCCCAGAATATGGGGAATTTGAAAGGAAAGGGATAGGAAATCGGCTTGACAAAACCGATTTTTCTTGGGTAATGAGGAAAATCGAATGTTGAAGCTGTGAAACAGGGTCACTAGGCGACCTCTCTTCAGAGGCTTACTTCTCTTATTTGCTTCTCCCTCTACGCATTCATTGACCTGATCCTTTCATTGACCTGATTCATTCATTGACCTGATTCATGATTATTTGCTTTTGAGAGTTGTTTGGACCAAACAAGCAGTCCCCGGTGGATCTCAGATATTGCTTGAATATATTGGCAAAACCTGTCCTCTGTTCTTAAATTTCAGGGAGCAAATGTCATGGAAACTTGAATGAGTAGTTGTTGATCTACTTTGCTGGTCGTTCTAATGAAGCAGACGATCAAATGATACGTACTCTGGTGAAAAAAAACTGGCGAAATCTTCACCCATTAACAGCTCATCAAGAGGCAAAAACAATTTGGAAAATAAATCCAATTGAGATAAGCAGGGTTCGAGTGTAAGATGATGGTGATGTCTATCGCATTAGACATTCGATTGTGCTTCGTCCATCTAAGAGTGCGACTGTAAAGTCGCTTTGATTTCAAGATTTGGAGGGCCTTTCTGATGCATACAAATTTGAATTTTCCTAGTACCTGGAACAAAAATGGGTTGTTTCCTAAACCTTTTCATGGAGTAACAGAGGAGGATCTTCTCGGGAGAAGTGACTACATCGCTTCATTATTCACTATGAGGCACAGAACTAAACGGGCACCGAAGGAGCAGGGAAGAGTCTTTAGCGAGTTCTTTGTATCTATTGTAATTGTAACCACATTCTCCTGGTGCATGCACGCAGATGCATAGAGCCATCGTTATGATTTCAACGAATTCAGTATTGGGCCTTATTTATTGGGCCTTATTAAGACTTGAGAGGGAACCGAAAAGGTGTAATGCACTTATGGTGATGTTAAGGAGAGAATGTGATGTAATAGGGTTATGTAAAGAATCTTAGTTTTATGTTGGTGTTGGGGCTTAACTCTTTGAAATAACCGGGGCTCAATACGTTGGTAGGTTTCAATTAGACTTTGAACACGATTGAAGTTTGCTTCTGTTTTTTTTTTGAGTTTTTGAGGCTCTTTTCACTCCCCTTTCTTTAGTGTCGTTAGCTTTTAGCACCTAATGCTTTATCAGACCTTCATATTCAGAACGAATAAATTTTGTAATCCTGTGGTCCTCTTTTTTTGGGTTAGCTCGATATTTCTCAGAAGTGGGAACTTCTTAGTAAAAAATGTACTTAAAAGTTCAATTAAAGCTACACAAATACATCATCATCAGAAACAAACAATCTAACCAGCAACAGAACCATGTTGAGGATAACTTTTCCTACATGTGAAAATTCTGTAAAAAAGCATTCTTACTGAAAACGAAGGAGAATGGCGTGCTAGAGAAGGGCATTACCCCCTTTGTTTGCAGTAGTAGAATGTGTTATAAAATGAATGCTATCAGGATCTAGGGTTTTTAAATGATCGAGGAACAATAATCGAGTGATGAATTGAAACATTCCTCATTCCTGTTGTTCATCTCTGGCTCATGGCGTATGATTTCTCTGGCTTCCGTTATTTTCCTCTCCAAAGTCAGGTGACAATACAGCACTCCGGATCGTAAGCAGTGGTGGTTGATCATTCTCATGTCAGGGTTCACATGCCTTGACGAACGTTCCATCGGATAAGAAGCAGAGTATGACAACGCTTTTGTATATTCTTCCCTTATTATGTTATTATATTAATGTGAAGTTTCCTCATTCAATTTCTATGATATTGAAAGTTGTGATTCCACTTTTGTTACAACCAAATGACTACATTACTTCCTCTGTCTTCGAATATTGTGTACGCCGTTGTGAATGGGGTACAACTCCCACATTTCATAGTCGTTGTCTCAATACGGAGTAACAATCATGTCACGATTGGTATTGAACGATTTTGCGGAGAGCTCAGCAATTTGCTCACCGATTACATTAATTCTTTGTTCATTTTACCATAGAATCCAAAATGACTCCACTGTTCTGCGCTTATACATATCTCCACCTCTCGCACCAAGAATGGAGATCTCGAACTCGTTATCGTCATGAGATTGCCTCCGGTGAGTACCTTGTGGAGTTGATTGTTTGGCTTCTTATGAGCCATGCAGATGCTCTTGGACCGTAATGCCTGGCGGGCTGCTGTTCTCACCTATGTACTCTTCTCTGCATAATTTGTAGGTTACTTATTAGCGTTTGCCTGAGGTTGGTAGGTGGTACCTATACGACTCTAATAAAGTCTTCTGGATCCGAACTACGCATGCATGCTCTTGTCTGAGATACTCAGACAATCCCTCGTTCGGTGCAGGGGATAATCTTGCTGGCCACGTAAGTAAGGCCCTGGCACCAGCGATTGGGCGCGCAGCCATCGAACCTTGCGCGCGCCTTGCGGGATCGGTGCACGCCCAGCGAACTCAATACGAGTGCCTAGCCATAACGTTACTAGCGGTCAATGGTCAATGCCGGATGATGCTCAAGTTTTGAACATTGAGCGGTAAGAGTACACCACATAGATGTACTGGTGGTGCATGATCATCTTTACAAAAATGCCCACTATGAACTCCCCTTCAATGGAAGCTAGCGAGATTGAAAGACACTGGTTTCGCGCCCTCAGTAACCGGATATGTTGGCCGCAACGACCGGAGGAGTCCCACTGCTGCTGCTTCGTATTTTTTGCTGGTGAAAATGTGTTCTCGCGCGCGCCGAGCGATGATGTCGCTCGCGGCCAGCGATCGTCTTTCGTCGTCTGCGTTCTTCGAAAATCGTCCCTCCTCTGCTCCACGCCCAGCGAAGTTCTGCTCCGGCAGAAGCGAGCAACTTCCCCCACCTGCGTATTCGAAACTGAACTATTTCCTTCTGCTCCGCACGAAATGAAGCAGGGCTCGCTTCTTGCGGAGACTTCAGACAAGCGTGCGCGACCAGCGGGGTTTTGTCTGAGTAGTCCGAGATGAAAGGTAGACAGAAGAATACTTTTCTATCTCCTTTCTAACCAGGGAGGCCACCCGGGTACGGCCATATCATCATATGGGAACCGTTAGATCGCGCTGTCAGGAAGGCTACGTCGGCTGAATCGGCTTTCGAGCTGTTATCCGAAGAAAACATTCTCGCCATATGGATCATGTTGGCAACAACGCCGCGTTTTGTATTGACTGAGTGGATCTAAACGAAATGGATAAGAACGCTTTTCCTACTCGGATTCTGTACCACCTGGTTCTATAGTCCCTGTTGACTAGGCATACCAGTACGATGAGAAATGCTAACCAGTTCTCGTTGTGCTCATTCCGGGTAAACTTGATGTGCTCAGACCGTTCAGACCTATTATTGAGTAGATCGACCCAAGCATCCACTTCTGCTTGTATAGGCCAAAAGATGAAACAATCTTCGATATGGTGGCAGTATGAAGTAGATCGTTGTTCTAACACAGGATTCTACATTCTTGCTCTGAAAGCTATAAACAGTAGCAACTGAATGAAATGGCCTGAGAGTGTCCATGAGAACATCTCTGTTGTTTATTTCGGGCGTGAGACGCTCATCGTAAGAGCCTCAAGTAACTTTTTTCCAGTGGGCTGCATAGAGAAAAGAATAGTGTAGTGCAAAAAAATCCGAAGGGTGTTACGCAGAACCTCGAGGATATACTGTCTCAGAAAGAAAATCTCACCATAGATTAGTATAATAATTAGCCCCCCCCCCCCCTCCTTCGTTCGAGACCGAGACAGAAGTTCCGAGTTGGTTCTCTAAACCTAAGAATACGTACTAGTTTATATTAATGTATGGCAATATTTTGCCGCCTCCTAGTTAGAACGTCGGAAATGACATTCTCAATGCCAGTTTTTTGGAATTCGCCGTTCATCGTCGGGTCGCCGAGCACCATGGCGGAGAAAGTGGAGCGACAACTTGGAGGGAGGAGCGTCTGGTATATAAATTGGTCACCAGATGTGCGCACGCTCAGCGCACCATTGTTGACGCATACCGTCTGAGCCGACGCGTTGTGTTTTTTCTGCAATGTTGCCGTTGTATGTCGTCTGTTTGCCTTCACTCAGTGCGACAAACTTCATCCTAAGGGAAGTCCTTGGGTGCAAGAAGGGACACCAGATCCAGTGACTTTCTAAAGAAGTCCCTGGGACCATTTTTTAGACCACAGCAAAGGACAGCCCTGTAAAGTCAGGATGTAAGGGAAGTTCTGAGAAACCTTCAGTGATCACAAGGATCTACTTGCTTCCGTGGGTATTCTCTCATTTTTAGCACCACTCCGAGACATCTATGGATCCTCTTATTCGTCACAATAATCGATTGAGCTCTACCACCTCCTCTCCTTGAATTGGACCATGTTTCTTGTATGGAAAAGGCTTCTTCTATCCCTTATAGGGTTTCATTTCAAGCGACGTAAGCTTCTTTTCTCTAGCAGAACCAGAACAAGAACGCCACTACATTCGTTTCAAAAATAAGCTTCACTTTAGCTGTTCCATCCGGAAATACTGTGACTCCATTCTCTTCTCGGCCGAAACGCTTTGTCTACTAAGAGGAACATAATCCAGTACTTCATTATTGGGCTGGAACGGTTTTACCGAATGCCTTTTCTTGAGAAAAGGAGCGAAAAATTCACACTGCAAACAAGTAATTAATTTTGCGTAGCCTATTTGGGGAACTGTTTTCTAAGCACTGTCCCATCTAGAGGTCCGCCCCACTTCACGAACCTACAAGCCGTTCCGTAGTTGGTTTGTTTATTTGTTTATCTGTTCACATTTTGCGAGCTAAATATGTATCATGCAGCGGCGGACCCGGAAATGCTCTGCTGGGGGGGGGGGGTTAAAAAAACTGGGGTCCTTGCTTTGGGGACCATAAGTTATAGCTATTTTAGCAATTTTATGAAGCATTGTCAAAAATGTTGACGAAATGACGACATATTTTCGAGGGAAGTGGGAGGGGGAGAGAGGACGGTTGCTTCCGATTCTACTTGTCATACTCTTGCTCTTCGCTGCTTTCGGGAGTATGTAATTTCCTGTCCCTCAATTTTCCAACGCTCTTCGTTTGCTCTCTATTTCTAAGTGGTTCCAGCCACAATTAACTACTAGTTCCAGTTTATTTATTTACTCTTTTTACTCAATAACTTGCCTCTAGTGAGTAACAACAAATCAGAGCTGGAGCGTTACTGTTGAGTTTCTCAAGAGCGAACGTTCCCAAGATATTCCTGTTCTGTCAGTTGACAGAAGTTTTCGTGGAAAATTTTTCACGCACTCCTTTCTCCATAAACTGTGACAAAATAATGCTCAAGCACTCCATAGAAGGTGCAGAACTTTTCTCTTCTACCAGTTTCTGTTGATGGTTCCAGCTATTTCAAGTCCGTATATAATACCTGTGAAAAACCACAGAACTAGTCTTCCTCGTTGTATGATCCTCGAGAGCCCGGAACTAGCAGCGAAGTGACCTTCGTTTCATACTTTCACTCCTTGCTCTCTATCCATCATATATCACTTTATTTTTATGTCAATGCGCATCTTTTTATTTCTTTACTGTGACCGGTGATAGCGGACCTGAGCAAGGTCAACCGCTAACACGAGCTCTAACCACACTAATTTATCTCCAGTGCACCTCCCCTGAGAAAATGATCAGGGACTTAGTAAGCAGAAAAAGGCTTTGACTTTAGAGCCCACAGCAAATCAGCATTCTGGAGTTCCAGTATCACAACATTTTAGCGTCTATCTCCGCTGCTAACAGTGATCAAGCCATCGGGGAAAAAAGTGTGACCGTTCCGAGAAAGTCACGTTAGGGTGATAAAATTGCACAAAAATTATTTCCACATATTTTATTGCGGTCGAAGGGCTTGACGTCAAACGGCAAGTGCAGATCAAAGAAGAACTTGAAGAATGTCGAGAAATGATTTTAAAAAAGCATTGATATGATAATTGAGAACGGGTGGGTTCGGTTGGGAAGCATCAGCAGCATTTGAGGGGAGGATGGCAGCAAAGGGAGAGGAGATGTCCGCAGAGTTCGAACTTGACGTATTACGCTGTTCGGGCTGGGATCCTGCTTGGGTGTCATAAGAGAGTAACTACAACATTAGTACGTATTTTTATGTCAGACTGTTCATCATAATTTTTTCTTCAGTTTCCATATGCTACGTATTGCAGCAACGACACCCAATGATGAGGGGTTTTGTGGGGAAGGAGAGGTGGTAAAAAAAACTGTAAGAATAATTCAACAGTTTTCTCCAAGTTCTCAGTCTGAATGCTTGTCATCCGGTCTGGATGTTTGCACAGGATGGAAAGAAACAATGAACTGTGAACATTAGCTGCCTTTTTACTGCGTTAGCGCCGTCGTTCCACTGAACCTCCAGAAAAAGGAAATGCCATTGTTGCATTGGAATAAACATTCCACGTGCAAATGGTGGAACATCCGTTAGACTGAGCGCAGCACTAGTTGAGGTTTTACTTATTTTTCTGCTTTTTCCTGGACAAAGCGAAACATTCATATGACGAACTTCGAATACTAGAGAAAGGGGCCACGACTGGGTCTTACAGGGAAAAGAGCGATCACCTTATTGCTAGCTGGGAAGAAGTCCGTGGAAGCTTTTTAGGATGAATTTTTCAGAGGATACAAACTAGTATCGGTAGGAAAAAAAAGTGGATGGGTGAAGGGGGAGGGGAGGTAGGGGAATACACTGGAAAATTTTGCCAGATAGTTATGTGGTAGAAATGGGAATATTATAGTAGAACGACTTCTACTATTTTTTTTGGACACTTAATTTTGACTGCTAGACCTCTACTTTAAAAAAATTCCAGAATTCTGGCTGCCCAGATTCTTTTTCAAGACGATTTTACACCCATGTACCCCCCCCCCCTTCGCGCCCCCCCTCCATCCGTTTCACCCTCCACTGTCTTTGGCGCTGTTGCAGTTGACGTCTTTTCTGGACGATTAACCAATATCATTGTCATATGTGCTCCCTGTTTAGCAAGAAAGACATCTTAGCGGAAAAAGCACTCCCGTAGAAAGCATCATACAATACGCCAATTAACAGCCGTCAGAAAATCAGCTGTCAAATTATGATCGGTTTTTAGCGCCTTTATGCTCTTGCTTGCACATCGTAATAAAAAAGGCAACCCTGACACCTGACAATTTGCAGCTCTGCAACTTGATTTGTAAGTGCTGTAAGTTGGCGCGTCGTTTTGTTCAGGTATCAAAGTTGACTGAGAGGTTCAAACCGTCTTTTCCTTGCTTTTTTTAATGTTCAATATCCAACAGACAAGGCCTTCTTTTTGGAGAGACAGCCATACTGAGCCGACCTTTGTTTGAGATGTTGTTCCACGTGAGCCTTCTTAAGAAGTGAAAAAACATCCTGAATAGGGTATTGGGACAGCTTTGACGGACTCCGCGGACGAGTTTTCGCTTCCCCTTCTCGTCTTTTTCTTTGTAATACTTGCCTCGGCGGAGCGGCTCGATGACAAGTAAAAACTCCACTTCAAACGAATCGGATGGCATAACCCAGTTCTTAGAAGTAAAATGTGCTAGCGTTTGCTCTACAGATACTCCGTTTCTTATTTCCCACTTCAGGGTTTCATCCTGGATCTAAGAAGCGTTCGAGAGCACGTTGTTCGGCAAATTGTTCTGAAGCGATAGCAATTTGCCGGAAAAACCAGTATCAAAAGGCAATTGCTCGCGATTGCTGCGTTTTTCGCCGACTTTTTTAGGGCGTTGCTGCTGGTCTACGCAGTATTTGCCTTAGCCAAATGCCGCTAGGTATTCACTTGAGAGGGGTCTCCCCTAAATGGGAGTATGACAACTTCTTTAAGGTATTGACAGGTATGCTGCTTTCCTCAGTTTGTTTCTTGCACTTCGTCGATTCGAATACTCTGACAAATAACCCATTGCCAAAAACCAACAACTCACCAAGCGCTAAGCGAAACCAGTTACGCGCACATCAACAGACCTCAGACATAGAAACTCGCTTGCTAGCGATCCTCATCGACCGATTTGGAGACTGTGAGAGCATGAAGAAGTGTTTGCACGAGTGGACGTAGGTAAGTTGATCGCCTACTTGTTCACATGATTTGCTCTTCCTCCTTCTTGTCATGAATAGGATCTAGGGATGTGAGTACAGCACCGTATTTGGTAGAAATTGATGCTACTGTAGAATTCTGGACTGTTATTGTTATTTAAAATGCTCAGAGTAATCGTGCAATAACTGATGAAAATTCAGTTCACCTGGGTACAATAATTCCCTTTAGTGCAAGTATAAGCGCTGGATAATCAAGGGCAGGCAACTAGTTGTATACTTTCATAACTACCGCCGAAGTGCAAATTATAGCTGGAAAGCACAAAGGTTTCGATTTTCGCCCATGTTAGTCTAGGACTAATAGTTCGCGAAGTTCTGCTTATTCACACTGGCACACAGTCGGGGATTGTTCAAATATTTTATTGCCGATCAGAGGCAAATGAGTGATTCAACCCTTATTCGGCCATCAAGTTCGTTATTTTATACCTGTTTGACCGGTTTTCCTTTTATGGAAGCACCTCGCAGCCTGAATGAGTCGACACTACGGAATTTTATAACTAGGGAAATACTGCAAAGTAGCTGTTTTCGAGAGAAAAATCCTTCTTAAATACTCTTTCTGCTTCTTATTATAGTGAACATCACTTCAGCTTCTGGCCCCAGACTTCTAAACCCAGTCTTTCTCTAACCAGTTGATGGGTGGTGCACGCGCTTCAACACTTCATTCGTCAAACGTCACCAAACAAGGTTTCCCGTCAGATTCGAGATCCTACCTGCTGTCTAGCTTCAGCGTAATCTTTCGAGAACTTTTTTTTCGGGCTAATTTCTAATGATGGCTGTGCGTTCCACGAGAACACCAAATACGAACACCAAATTAGCTCAGATTTGGGCTATCAAGCCCAGTTGAATAAATGAATGCACCGTTTAGGAACTGGATGGCCACGGAAGTTTGCAAAGCGAAATGAGATTGAGCTAAACGAGAAAACCGTTGGGAAGAAACTAGTGGCATCATGATTATTCTGAGTTTTTCCGGGCACAGAAATATTCGGCTCACTAGTACTACTGCTTTCAAGGTGCTTCGAGATCTTACAAAAAAAAGATCCTACCCTCTACTAACAGAGGCTTTCCTTCTTAACAAACAGTGCATAGAAAATTCAAGAAAATGCGCTGAAAAAGCAGCAGTAGCATTTCAGGGAAAGGAGGCATTGAAAAGCACCTCGTTTAGGGAACATAGAATCAAGGAAAATTTATTGAACGTCCTCATAACATAAATTATTCTTGAATTATTTTGATTGCTATGAGGTATCGATGAATGAGAACATTGGTAAACCAGTAGCTCATTAGTAAATCAAAGAATGAGCGAAACAATATATGTTAAAGTAGATCGAGCTGTTTTCAGTCTAGTGTACTAGGCCCGATAAGGCGCCAAGAGGCATAGGCATTGCGGATTGTGAGCATGGAGTAAAGAGATGACAAAATGAAGAAAACGCGAAGTAAGAATGAGGCCACTGGCAAATGATCTCAGCAGAGGACTGAAGCCTTCCTAAGATGTAACCGCGTTGTCCAATAAGGCGTAGATGTGGTCACATTGAGATCAGAACAGCCTTGGGCGTTATCACAGTGTTCCAGTCTCTCTGTGAATAGGAGCGATCGCTTCGCGACGAATTACAGGGCATACGAACATTAAAATCGTAGGTGAGTAGTGCTAAGATTCAGGATAGAACATGTTATTATTCATTGTACGGAAGCAGGTGTCACGAAATCAATTGATATTGCTCTACGGAGAAAATATGCGAGCTGCGAGATACTGTATACGCGACCATATGTGGAGGTGTGGCGAAAAATATGTTGATGAGACAATGAGGCCATTGCGCAGGAGGTTGGACGAGCACAGAATAGCGCGTTTACGACCAGCTTCCTACCCAAAGGAAAGTTTTCCACGACACCGGACCCTCAGGCACGCGACTCAGCAGCCACCAATGTTCAAGGTCCAGGTGGCATCCTCATCTAACTAAAAATTTGGAGTGAAAAATAACGGAAGCAAGAGAAATATGAAGGCTTGAGACAAAGATAAATAACAGAGATGAGTAGAAGAAAATATTGCGGCCAAGCACATGATTAGAACCCTTTCCCCTCTATAGCTATATAGAGTCATCAACGTCTAATTGTGAGAAGAGAGCAAAGTTACTTGGTTTACCAACCTTGCAAAGTAGAAGGAGTAATAGTGACTTGTTAATGATGTTCAAGATAATTAAAGGAAAGCTTTCTTTGAATCCTGTTGAATTTTTTGGAGTACCGCTGACGAGAACCAGAAGAGGAAAGCTCAAGCTCTATGTCCCAGTTGCAAGGTCACAGGCTAGGTCGAGATTCTTCACTTATAGAGCTGTAAATGAGTTCAACTTGTTGCTAGCTGAAAATGAGCATTTGATTGAATTGTCTTTGCAAGCTTTCAGAAAGCTTGTCAGGAGAACTTGTTTGAAACCATTGAATGTATGAACATGTTGATGTCGTTTCATATGTTGATGATAACTGATATGTTATTGTCCTTATTTACGCGTGGTTTAGCCCGCGTCTCCAAATAAATAAATAAAATAAGGCGCTCTGGTTGTGTACGCATCACCCTACTGCTGCTAGCAAAGAAAAGGTGGGGTTTTTTTTCTCTCCCACGCTCTTCCCTCCTGCTTTTAGTGAGATTCCATTGTATAAGTCTACAGTACTGCATTAGTAGCTATATAGAGTCATCAACGTCTTGCTTCACGGTATCATTGCTAACTAGTTTGTTCGCATCTAATAACGTTAAGGGATTTCATGCATTCCCTAAAACCCTGTTAATACACCAGAACTATAAGAACCGTACAAGATTACCTGTTTATACGAAAGGAACGAATTCTCCTTAGCATTGATTAACAGAATATCGCACATCATCATATGATCTTGTGGAAAAACTGGAGTTCCGGAAATGTTCGCCAGACGTCTTTTGATATAAGATCATAAGATGAGGTCATGGTCTGCGAGGAACTGTTGCAAGGATTCTAGAAAATTTAAAGACATGCGACTTGAATGATATATGTTATATACTACGTTGGAAAAGTGAACATCAAATAAGGCTCAGAGACAGAAGCATACTATATCAAATGTTGGGGTTCTGCAATAAAGCAAGATTGAATTCATTAGGCATAGAACTTCTTAATATTCACCACAATTCTGCTATTGCTCTCGGATCGTTCTCGAGAAATACACGAATTAGTGCCCACCGTATCTCTGTTGATCCCCTCATAAGAGGTCCATCCACTTGTACATAGTTCATAGCTGTGAACCAAACTCAATTTGTTCGCCCGCTTTGATTTATCACTAATCATGTAATTCACTTTCGAGTCGTGTTGGAATTTCCCGATTGAAATATCGTTAGTGCTACTACTATTTTTGTTCCCTTTATGCCTGGATGATTAACAGCAGAGTTTTTTCGCGGTACTTGCGCTCCGATCGGAAAACCATGATTTCCGCGCCACAACCGCGCACGGGGTCGGACCTGTATAGCTGAATAGATGGGCGTAAACGTTTGGACCATTCCAAGCTGCACCACATTACATACTGTCATCTCTTCTTGCAACTGTCATGCTCGATCCGTAATCGTTCCACTAATTTGCATAATAACCGTAATTTTGGGACGAAGTGTACATGTGTATCTTTAACATTTTCGTTCTTATAACAAGAGTTATATGTCCATGCTTACCCACTGTAAAGCCCTCTATTTTCAGAAGACTGGGCCCGTTGACGGAATAGCATGGAGGAAAAAGATGAACGGGACATCGCGGGCTATCGTCGACTGACTTTTGCCGGCGTCACCGTGGCAGCGGTGGCGACGATCACGTCGATTGTAGTTGTTCCAATACTCTTTTCACAAGCACAAACAATCCAGTCACAATTGGATGTGGAACTGCGTTTCTGCGTGATGAGCACACATAATCTGTTTGACGAATTGGGAAAGGTACGTGCCGCACGTGTCAATCAACTGTTTGAAAAATAGCTCATTCACGATCATCCTTTGCGCTTGACTTGCGGCAATGAGCTCGTTATCCTAGACGGACGACTGCTCAGTTAGAAGTAGGTCTCCAAGGCGGCTACCAGTTATGCCAGTTTCACACCATAACTAATTCTCTTCGGCATTGCAAGTGATTGATGGATTAAGCACCCCGCCTGTGATGAAGTGACGGCTCATAAATAAGCTTTACGGCTGGACATTATTAATGGGCTCATACGTCCTATCATTTTTCCGTTGGGGATGTGCAGAAAGCTGTCAAGGGTTTTCAGTCACTAACATGCTCTTAAGCTACCCAACATCCCATTTTAATGATTATCGGACACTTACCACACACGCGCGTCAGACCCCGGTGTGATAGTGTAGAGAAGGCGGCTGCTCCCGATCTCTTTCTAGGAAAAACAGGTCAGCTTTAAGATAATATGCCTAGTAAGGCGCTGGAGTGAGTTAGGAACCCTTTTGAAGCTTTTAGGCTGTTTCTGCCCAGGTTCGAAAAGGCAAAACGGCCTGACGCGACGCGTGCGGGTGGTAAGTGTCCGTAGTGTGTGGACGCATTTTACTGGTTCAAATGGGGTTTCCAATAAACCATTCTATGTATAAGAGCCTAGAATTGTGCTGCATGTTGTGACTTGAGAATATGCCAAATATCAGCGTGTATGGAAACCATCCTGAATTCAAAGCCATTTGAAATATATTCACTGCAAGAGATTCCTGACCCTTCTTCCTCCGATTCTTTCCACGTAGACTACAGAATTGCTTGCATTTGAGGCATAGTACTGTAAGACAGATTCGCCAAACCCAATCAGCATGGTCGATTGGAATAAACCTCATTCAACTGACTTGGAGTCTTACTCATCACCGATTTTTTGAAATAGTTCAGAAAAAAAATTCGGAATTGCGCTCATTTTTACCTTTCAAATAGCAGAAATTTAGTGGAAAAAATTAAGGAGCTGTGGAATTGACCATCACATTTTTCCCATCCATCAGATGGTACTCTTCGAGAAACCAAATTTTTGGGGTCTGTCACATCATCATGTTTATCCCATGTGCAGCCCTGCTTCCCGTAATCATAATGTATCATCCTACCAAGTTTGGCAAAAACATTAATGGATGTGCATGCCTCTCTGCTACACAGTGAATCCTTCATCAATCTGCAAGGTCCTTCTAAAGCGAAGCCTACAGAGAACTGGAAGGGTTCTAGTTATGGTTCTAGTTATAAAGTTTTTAGTCGAAAACGACTTGACAATGCAAAGCGTTAGACTACAGCGAATTTTTCTACAGAAATTGTTAGTCTCGTTCCACTCCCATCATAAAAGTATGTCTTCTCATGTGGTTTCGTTAAGGTCGAGCTAATAACTGGTCATCAGAGTCGGGTGAAACGCGGAGCACGCAGAGGAGTTGTGATAGAAAAGACAGTGGTTAGTTTGTTATTTGAATAAACTTTCAACTAGAGCCTTACCCTCATTTCAGGTTATAAAGTTGGGTTTGTAATTATTGTACCGAGGGATAAATTCCAGAGAGAATTGAATTAGGATTTTCAAGATTTGATGCCTCGGAGAAGCGAAATTTCCCCGAAACCCCTTAGTTAATAGTACAGAATCTTTCTTGTGCGAAATGATTAGCTCTCTTACTTCAATTTAATGTTGACATTTTCCATGCAGCTCTCGACATGGTTTTGTTTTTGGAAATTCTGTCTGTATGCTTTATAATCATTGCGTTAAGGTCATTTTTCCGAAAAATATTATGTCGCCATTCGTGAAAAAATTTAAACTGCGAGCTCTGAATAAAATTCTTCGAAAAAAAGAGGGGATGTTTTTTATTTGAGACGTAACTAATCCCAAAATTGTTCAGACTTCTTTATTATTTTGCAACCAAATAGATTCTATTTCAGATTCATCGAGGTGGAGGTTATGGACCTGGAGGCGGAGGCGGAGGTTATGGACCCGGAGGCGGAGGCGGAGGTTATGGACCTGGAGGCGGAGGCGGAGGTTTTGGACCTGGAGGCGGAGGCGGAGGTTTTGGACCCGGAGGCGGAGGCGGAGGTTTTGGACCTGGAGGCGGAGGCGGAGGTTTTGGACCCGGAGGCGGAGGCGGTGGCTACGGACCCGGAGGAGGGGTAAGGAGTGAAAATCGAAACCTATAACTCCATCCAACTTTAAAAAGAGAATCCAATGAAAATCGGCAACACTAACGTTCCTGTTTTAAGGGAGGCATCCGGCTACCGCAAGGCTTCATGCCAGGACAGGTTCACAAGATATTTCTCACTTTCCTGAAAAACCAACTTTGCCTCTAATATGCTATTGTTTAGATTTGCATCCGTGGACCTCCAGGACCACCAGGACCCCCTGGCCCGGACGGAATGCCTGGTAATGATGGTGCTCCAGGACCTGACGGTCCACCAGGTGCAGATGCAGCAGGGGGAGGAGGAGCGATGGCCGCACCTTGCTTCAACTGTCCACCTGGTCCACCGGGTCCAGCTGGTCGACCGGGACCAAAGGTGAGAGATGACGTGATTTATTAGGCAGTCCTAATATTTTTCTTTTAGGGAGACCCAGGTCCTCCCGGTGCAGCTGGCGGATATGGAGGTGGTGGAGCGATGGGACCACCTGGACCACCGGGACCACCAGGACCTCCTGGAGAGGACGGCATGCCTGGCGCTCCTGGTCAACCAGGTGCTCCAGGTATGGTATTAGGTGGAGGAGGTGGAGGCATGGGACCTCCCGGACCTCCTGGACCACCTGGACCACCTGGGCCACCAGGACCGGCTGGGGAGGCGGGCTATGGAGGTGGCATGGGACTTCCAGGCCCTCCAGGCGATATGGGCCCTCCTGGACCTATGGGAATGGCCGGTGCACCTGGTCAACCTGGTAGTGCTGGTTATCCTGGAGGTGGCGGAAGTTGCGATCATTGTCCACCGCCTAGGCTGTCTCCTGGTTATTGATTTCGTGTTATTCTTGCCAATGCTCACTTCTTCTCAATGGAAGCTGTAAGCTGCAGTTTACTAGATCATTCGGTTCTGTTTCTAAACCAGTTCGGACCAAGTAGTTGACATAGATCGACGTAACAGCCTAGGTCCACAAAACATTGTTGTGAATAATTTTAAACTACACACCTATCTCCTGATCGATTTGGTCGTGGTAATCCTGCGAAATCGTAGCATTAGTGTCGAACGTCGCTAGCCGTCATTATTAAAATATGTCTCGGATAGCACTGCCACCGCTGGTTGTACTGCTCAACAATTCACTCTTCCGAATAAACGTGTGATTATTTATTCTTATGAAGAAGCAACTAGAACAGAATAGTTACAGAGTGGAATCACCTGACTCTTCAACGTGCTTGAGAACATGGGTCGCTTGCCATCAAATCCCAGTTCGGTACACCTTCGAGTTTAGCAGTAATTCCCAACAGCAACCACACTAACTATCTTTTACGTACTGGACCAATGCTTCGTTCAATAAGGTGTCGTACCCTCAAAAATCTACCAATGGAGTCGCCCAAAACTGGATCATCAACTGAAATCGCGATTTGTCTGGTTGGAAGGCCTGTCCAATACAACTTTACAAGTATTTCTTCAATTCTGTTAAATAACCTCCGCAAATATAGAAAAGCGATTGTGGATTTCATACCATGATGATTCTCCGAAATCTTTCATCCCTTTAGCAGCATTCGCAAAATCTTGAGCAGCAATTGGAAGGATGGCAGCAGCTAGAATCAGATGCCATTAGGTTTTCTACTAGACGCACTACGCCATTCGGGCTGCATTCGTCCTCACAGTTATCAGAACATAGCGTAGCAGCTGCATGGTAGAATGGTTGGTGTTGCAGACTCGTAAACAAAGATTACAGCGTTACTGGCTAGATGCAAATCTTCAAACATCCGCTTAAGACATTGCGTTACAACCCATCTCGTCAGCTAGCTGCGGTGCTGGAAGGAGGTAAATCCTAAAAGCAGTGTCATGAGAACTGTGAGAGGCTAATTCTTTGCTCTTTTGCGTTGGAACTACTGTTAGTTTTTGTTTCATTCAATATTCTTATACAAATATAAGCTGCCTTTGTACAATTGGTAAACTTGCTAGCCGAACACGAAGTTGTCAGCAATATTCTTTATTGGCCTTTATTCAAGCTGTATTATTTATTCATTTCTTGCGCTAAGGGTACACCTTAGAAAACACATAATTCGGACAAAGTGCCATGACAAGATGTGAGAAAGAAACAAACGATGCTGTAGTATGTACAGAGTGGTTCGTATGAAATGTGACGAGAAAAACTACTCATAACTTCGCACTAATCGATTCAAATTGGCACCTTTTACAATTGTGCGGCAGAGAAAAAATTTTACATAAGATCCCATCCATCTCATACAAAAGTACTACCTCTGGTTTAATACAAGCGTCTAATCTTTCCCGAAAAATCTCGAAGATGCGCGCGACCATATAAGGAGAGCTTTCATCCCCTGCCTTCAGCAGGGCTGTCCTCAGCGAATCCAGTGACTTAAGCTTGAAAGAGCAGGCTTTTTGCTGTACGGGTAACCAGATAGATAGCAAAACCCAAACAATAGAGATCGGGCGACTTTGATGACCAAAGTTTCAGACATGACACTCTGCATCTTTGGAGCACCGGTGCGCACCCAGACGGGCACCGGTGCCAGTGACGGAATTGACCGCGGCGACGGTGAAGATCCCGGGCCGGCACCACTATCCTTTCGCGACAGGAACAGCGACACCTGAGTGACCGCACAGCGCACTAAAGGCCACACATGGATTATTTCGCGCTCTCCTCGCAATGGGAAGTGGCGCCGTTCCAGGATTTTTACTGTCGCCATGAGCAGTTCCATATTGGCACCGATAAAGGCACATGTGCCCGTTTGGGTTGGCACCGGTGCTCAGAAGTTTCTGAACAGTGGCTTGTTTGCGGCGTGAGCTGGTGCCGAGTCTTGCTAGAACGTCCATTCAATTTCTTTGCGTTTTTTTAAGTTCAACGAATCATCGCTTCCATTAGAATTAGCTTTCGATGGAGTAGTTCGGCATTAATTTTAGCTTCTTGTTGGACGATGACAAGCTTGGTCTTGCCCAGACTTGATATTCAAGCCCACTCCATCACATAGTGTGGAAAATGGTTTTTTTTTTCGACTGGAGGCTCCTTTGACAACAGTTCCTATTGATTCTGCGCATTTTGGGGAGTGGTTCAACGGCAAATAACTTCTCGGATGTGAAGAGAACCCGGCCAAGCTTATCACCTCGCGCAAGCGCGTTCATCTTTCTGCATTTTTCCATTCTTGAGGCCTTCAATTCGTTGGTAAGGCGTGGTCCTTTGTATTTTGTAAGGTTTTTTAATCGTAAAGATACAGCTCGACATCATCTTTAATCAGTATAGTTGAACGGCTTGCTTTGTGATCCTTAGCCGATTGTCTAGTTTTTTTTCTAGGATTCGAGTGAATTTTGTCTCTGACGGCCTTTCGAAGGGCAGAGGTCTTTGCAGTTCGTTCAGGTGGTCTTCTTTTCGAACAATTATCAACCCCTCCAGTTTCTTCAAAACGCTTTAAGATGTGATGCACTTGCTTCCGATGCAGTTTGAGCGTCTTCAAAATCTCGGAAACTGACGAACCACGTTTGTACATGGCGACTATTGCTGAACTATCCTCAAGCGATACCATCTTTATATGAAAACAGAGAAAGACTGGCCACGTAAGGGCTAAAAATAAAAGGAGAAACGAATAGCACCATTAAAAAGCAGACAAAAGCAATAAAAATGTCCGGCAATTGATTTCCTAGAGCCCGTCACACTTTGTGTAGACCACTCCGTAAATTATTTCAGCGCTGGACTCATAAAATGTTCATCGTGCTGTTAAAGAGTACATGCCCTAGCAGAAAAGCTGCGGAGTGGCGGATTGTGTATGACACGAGGTCGTTGAACAGAGGCGCAAGGAATTGAATCCCTGTAATGATGCTTGTCTTATTTTTTGTGCTTTTGTTCGCAGGAGCCGAGAAAAGAAAATGTATGCATGCTACAGCATCTTTAGGCAAACCGCTTGAAAATTTCCAAGCATGTGTGCCACCCAATAATGGCAGCGGTGCGGATTAAAACTTGCGCATGTACTGATCGCTGAACTAGGACATGTGCCTTCACATGCGCCAATGAGAAAATACGCCTAGCGAGAGGAAAAATTCCAATCAGGCACCACTTCACGTTACGGAAACAACACAAAACCATCAGTGCATGCTCTTTTCTCGTACCGATACGGGGAATTTTTGGTCATGGTTACTTAATCTGGGGCAGAAGAGATGCCACCAATGTACTGTAGCAGGCAAATGTGATGTCAAGGGACTAAGCATGTGCCATGTGCAGTTCATTTCATGTGTTTGAGTTCGCTGGGTCCAGTTCAGGAAATTACCGTATTTTTCGCTATTGCGAGAGTCCTCGGTGCTCCGACGTCTCTGTTCAGATATGATAGGTTTTATTTCGTGGTAGTGAAAGTAGAAGTTTCGTGGAAGTTTACGTCTTTCACTTCCTCTGTGAGCTATTTGCGGTTATTAGCAAAAGAGCTTCCAAGTAATGTGTATGTATTATATAATACAGTCTCCTGGTAAGAAACCAAGTTGAAAACAATAAACATCAGGATTATAAAATTTAAAAAAGTAAAACGAAATGACTAGATAAATACAGAAACTGATGCATAATTTTGTGATAACAAACACATAGACTGTCAAAACAGCAGCTAAAATCGATTAAGGAAGGTCCCGAAGATAGTGCGAACATGAGTGTTGTAGCTGTCTGCTAGTAATAGTTGAAAATTTATCAGAAGAACCGAGATAGAAGAGAGGCGAATGAATGCGAAGTGAGGTGTATGAATACGAATACGAGAACAGAAGGCGACATTGGTGGAGTTTTTGTACCCCAAGAGGGTGAGGTGCCAGAACATTTGAGAGCAGATCACAACAGATCAACAATAGATTAAACATTGTAGCTCACTTCAAAAACACAACAATCAAGGTCCTACAACAATGAACCAAGTTTCCATTTGAGAATTCGTTTTTAGTGGATTTTTCTCTCAAGCTAATGAGATCAGTAAGTCAGATCCGTGGCATATCATTTGATTGAATGTTAAATGCGCTTCGACTTTGGTCTCTGCAACAGGTTGCGATGGACATCACGGGCGTTATTCCTCATGATATCATTGAGGTTCGAGCATTGAGGGATTACTTATAGTATATCATGAAACTCCTTGAAATAAAACTTACCCGAATGCAGACCCTAATAATGTCTATATATCACTGTATATTGGAAACGAATAATGATAATAACGTGGTGAAGTGCTAACCTAGACAATACAAGTTTGAACGGGTGCATCGCACCAGATAATCGTTCTATGTAGTCAGCTAGGACTTCCGGCACATTTCTGACCCGTGCTCAACCGCTTGAGCACGTGGTCCCACATGGTAGGAATTTTTCCTCCGCCGCATAATACCCCGAATTTGCGCAAATCTGAGCCCGGTCGTTTTCTATTTTGTGATCGTGAAGAGTGTTTCCGAATGTTTGTCGTATGTTTACTTGATAGTTATTGTAGTTTCTTTTTCATTTGTATCGTTCTCTTTGGTGTATATTTCAGCCATAGGTTAAAAAAAAGTTCGAGGGAAGATCTGCTCTGCTCAGTGCATGTGTAGAAAGCTTGAATATTTGTTAGTATAACACTACATAGAAGTTTGCTAATTACGAGTGCTTCACAGAAATATAACTTTGAAAAGAGCGTGCTCACCCGGTTGAGCACACTGTCCCACGCGTGGTACCATGCGTGTCAGCCGGTTGAGCACATTGTCGCGAAGATGTTAAGAATGTCAAACATAGGGAGGATTCGAGTTCAACCCTGCGAAGAAATTTTGAGGTGGTTCCAAGGCACTTGGGGAAGGAGTTTTGCAAAGCGTTCGGAATCATGATGAACTAAGCCTAGTTACAGCGCAAACGGAATTCACCGCAAACAAATCTTCAACCACAACTAAGTGGGAGTGTGCGAAGAATCATCGTACTTGATCGTAGCTGATCACCCTTAAAAGTTTGCTACAGTTACTGGGTACTATTTCACTAATTTGCCTCTTCAATTTGAAGGAGCAATCGAGGAAAAATTTCGCCTGAGGAATCGTACTGCTCGAGGCCAGCACGGCTGTTCATAGTGCACGGCTGTTCACAGTGCAGGAGATCTGCTACGCGCAGTAGCTCTGAATTCGGATCATTGGATCATCCATCCCATAGTCCGCAAAGGGTCCCCTTTATTCTTTCCGGAAATTTGAAGCAGCCTGAGGTATAAAAAGTGTGTTGGTGTAAAGTCCAATGTCTCAGTCCAGGCAGGAAACTTTCCCACACGTTCTATGTACAACAAACGAAAATAACGTGAAACAACGCATAAGATATCGAGCACAAAGAAAAACTAAAAATAGCACGGGGATCATGTGCCGACTGGGCATTCTAAACTTTTTAACGTTTTGTGACTACACTGCACACTGATGTTCGGTGTGTTTACTACTTAGTCCTGTCCTCGCTGTTTATATTTCTGTGATTCTGATAACAGTCACAAGCAATGCGAATTACGTGACAATTCGTTCGAATCTCAGCCGTATAAGGCTGTTTGATCCCTTATTATTAGTCAGCTACTAGATGGAACAGTGTCTTCTTTACAATCGCCTAGATCTACACATGCTATCATATGTAATCATTCCGACTTCGTTACGTAAGATTAGCGATCTCAGTTTCCTTCTTTACACTCAAGCATCACCTTGCATAAACTCAGTGTTAGACCTACTTCTTCACGTCCTTCGACTTTGCCACAGAAAAGTGTTTGTTAGGCAACTTTTGCGTAATATTTGCTGCTATTGCTCTCTTCAGTTTACTCCCACGAAACAATGTATAAAGTTCATTTATTTCCACGCCCTTTCTCCTTATCTCTTTGGTTCAGAAGGGAACGTTGTCACATAGTGTGTAGAAGAGGGTTCGAATAACATCTCGGAGTCACATTCACTTCCAAGCCCTTCCGTCTTGAGAACCAGATTTCGCTATAATGGTAAAATGAGCAGATGTATTGGTCCTTGTGATCCGTGCCCTCTGCAAAAAATGAAATCAAATGATTGCCAAATAAATTCCTA
Source organism: Ancylostoma caninum (assembly GCA_037903475.1). Lineage (NCBI taxonomy): Eukaryota > Metazoa > Nematoda > Chromadorea > Rhabditida > Ancylostomatidae > Ancylostoma > Ancylostoma caninum. The sequence goes on from JBAJFG010000375.1 coordinate 129,042, forward strand.
GAGAGCCGACGTTTGTCTGTTGCTACGTCGTCACAACGATGTTTAGTTCATGGTCCCATATGCGGGGCTACCTTTGCAAAACAGGAGATGGACTTGATAATGCCCCCTTCTAAGAATATGAGCTGGTAATAAAATTAGCTCCAGTGAATGTAGGTGATTAATGGGCGCTTGGACGAGTTTATCACTCTTTGGTGTGAGTAATTCTATTTGACTATTTCAAAATAGTCATTCATTTTTCTATTGGCTGTCAGCGATAATTGGATGCTGCTTTGAGATGTCAACAATCATAAAAAGCTCTTCTTATAATGCATGAGCTTTCACATAATTGATTTTGATTGTTGCGTAGCTCTTTTATGTTTTGTTCGCACATTCCATCCCGACATGCATGTAATTAAACGACCAATTGCGTGCATGGATTTCGTCTCCTTTCTTCCCGGCACAAGCTGGCAGCATCACAGTCTATCTGAACGATTGCCATTCTGCTATGAAATGGTTGCTTCTCTTCACTATCATCGCAATAGTCGTCGTAGATAACAGGCTCCTTTGAAAAGGTCAGTGCTTTTCTTTAGACGGAGTTGCTCAGTTCATGATGGCACGGTTGAGTGCAAAAACATGGTCAAATAGTGCTTTTTTCGAAACAGGTAAAGGGATTTGCTGGTATGTTGTTGCTACTGACCGTTTTTCCTCTCCTTGGCAATTTTCATTTCTTGTTTGTGCTACTCTCCTGTTTTACTCTGCACAAACATAGTGTAACCATGCATGTGCATGTGAGCTATTCACATCAGGTTTTTTATCTTTATCTTTTTATCTACTCTAAAATCAGAGAAAGGATTTTTTTTCATCCGAACATTTGCTCCAATCAGGTGACTCAGGTTATATGATGGTAGTGTTAGTGTTCACAATTCAGTTACTGTAACAAATTAGACGAGAACACTGAAGCGATGGTAGGAGAGTGGTATCCAGAATTTATATTATTTGGGATGCTGGAAGTGGTGAATATTGACCATTAGGACATGGTAGGGCTCAGACATTGTGGAGGGGTAAATATTAGAAGAAGCAGAGATGGAACCATCAATGTATTGTGCTCACAAATGCTGGCACACTCATATGTATTCAGTTTCCTAACATAGTTAATTGATCATGGGGGGATTCTTGTAAAGATGCACACTCCAGCAGTAATTTACTTTACGAACAGTATCCGATGAAGACAGCTTATTCTCTGCATCAGCAAGAGCGCGCTTGAGTGAATTATTCTCATCGCGCAGGCTGTTAACTTGCTGATGTAGTTTCTGGTTCTCTACAAGCACAGAAGAGAGCATATCTTGCACAGCAAACACATGGTTAATAAGGGTTTTTAAAAGTACCGGCGTCTTCTTATCTGCACGCAGCTGCTGGAGAGGCTTTGTGACGTCATCCGGTGTACCTTCAGAGGATCCTTCGCTTTCCACTGCAGTCATACTCTTGGTCTTCCTCTGGAATTCGGAAGAAGGGGAAGACATGACTGTATTGAACTATCGGAAAGATCAAGAAAGTCGAACGGTGGCCGCGATCGATGGCGAGAAGATGGGAAACTCCCGAACCTGTTAAGGTGGCTTTTCGTTTTCGGAGCAGATAGTATAGATTCCGAAACCCGCCACAAGGTTTCTCACAGCTTGAACCGGACGATAGAATCACAGAAGGCGTCAGCAGCGAAGAACAGTCGAAATGCTAGAAGAGCTCCGGACAAAGCGACTGCTCGGTGTCAATGCAGCGGATGATTGTTGTTGTTGTTGTCCGAATTGTTCGTGTGAAAGAGCTCTTCCGTTTCTGTGGAACTGTTCTCAGCTTCAAAAAAATCCATCCATATGGAAAATAGGTGGTCCTGTCTAGCTAGCAATCAGCCAGAGTTGTCTTTTTCAAACAAAGACACGGTTTCATAAAAAAAAAGCACGACATGCTTTTTTTTTAGGTCGGAACGAGCTCAGGAGAGTAATAAAGACCAATCAAACAGCTATCTTCTAATCAGTAGTGGATATTGTACATACAGTGAGCATCGATGGCGATGTGTTTTCTCGCGGATTCGATTAGCACGTGGCGCGACCATGCCATTTACGCTTGAACCTTTGGTGTGACAGCAAACTATAGGGATTTCTTGGAATTTAACTAGTTTTCTTTATAGCTAACATCAAATATGATGAAAAAACATCAATAAAACCCTGATTTGAAACTACAACAAAGAATCCGTGTACAGGGTGCGTGAAAACTATTGACCGCCTTTCGCGAAACATAAATAATGCAGAAAATATACGAAAGAATTTGTATGGAAGACGAATTGCACCCATTTTGTACCATAGATCCCGATGACAATGTGAAACTAAGATACTCCTGTATTGAATCCGTTTCACCTCTATTTTTCCCAGTCGTCTTCAGAGAAAACGTGAGAAAGCTTCAGTACTGCGCTGCATGCAAGCATTTTTGACTCGATTCAAAGCTCCTATTAAAAAGCATCCGTGGAATCAGAACTGTGGAAAGAAATAGCATATGCTTAGCCCTCTCAACTACAATGAGAATTACCAGCTGCTCCTGAATAAATGTAATGACTTCGCTTTGTTTATATTTTTGTTAACGACGCAGAGAGTTTTCTATTGTTATCTTCACTTCTAGCGCCAAAATCACCACTGACCGCTAAGCGACACTCATTTGGAAGAGATTTCTCCTCGGTTCAGTAGTGGGTCTAGTAGTGAACCGCTGCTCTCCTGAAAAAATTTTCCTGCAGCTTACAAGGTAAAGGCAGCGAGGGAGTGTTGCATCAAAAAGCGATTTGGGAGTCTTTCAGTCCAAGATAATGACCACCTTACTCCCTTGATTTAAAACCGTTAGATTGTTCATCATGGGCACTTTAGAGGAGCAAGCATGTCCTAAACTTCACCACAGTACCAACGTGCGGATTGTCCTCTGTATTTTTATAGTTATATTGTCCTCTGTATATATTGGAGAAGTTCGTCACATCCGTGCCAAATGCTGATACTTCGACGAGCCATCTCAAGCGATCAACACTTTTCACACACCCTGTATATAGGAGAAGATAAAACGGTTCAAGACTACTTCAAATTGGCCGAAAATCTTGGACCACAACTTAGAAATCGTAGGTGATCAATACCAGAATGAGGGCAGATGAAATTCGTCTGTCCTTTTCGTGACGGAACGGTACATTCCTCAGCGTAGGACTTTGCTCAGCAACTATGGACCCCTACCCTGATATCTTCTCCTCAACGGTTAAGGTATGGCAATAAATACAATATTGCCGTATCTACTGATAATAGATACAGTATGGCTTCGCACTGCATTTTTTGAATTTCGTTCACACTGCTGATGCCCAACTGTTACCGATCCACTCCGAAGTCCTTTTTTACACACAATGTATAAGAAAATTTAACGATTCATACATTTCCTTGGATTTTACCTATTCAGCTTGCAACCTGTCAATTATTGGCTGATTCCTCCATTCTAGTTGTGAAATGTTTGTGAATAGTCGTACTTTCATTCTGTCGTCTTTTCTGGGTTCACTTGTGATCGATTCATACGTTTTTGTGTTGACATCTTTTTTTCCCTTTTTTTCGCTATGGACCGATTCATGTGATCGGCCGAGTGAAGCAGAATTGGCTGAAGAACATCGAAATGAATCAAATCTTCTCTGTTTCGCGCAAGTACTTGAGGTAGAAACGTGAGAGATGGAATGAAGAAAAGCGGAATTGCAGAGCCAAATTCATGCGATGTGACTATATTAAGAATCTATGGCTCCACGGTTCACTCCAAACACTGTAACACCCAGGCAAACGCATTTGTACTGAGAGGTTATCCAAATACAACATTTGCCTCGACGGAAGCTCCATAACAATTATGTGTTTCCGATTAGTATCATCTTTTCGAGAAGCGATGAATACGTCTGCAACAATGCGCATAAACTCACAGAATATCTCGTAGCCTAGAAAAATAAAAAGAACATAAATATGTGCTTGGTGTCCATCTGCAAAGATTCAAAGTAATCTATTTCATATAAAGATTAAACGAAGAACTCAAAAATTGGTTCTCTGCTAGACCATTCTATGTATATCATACGTCACAACATTCCACTTCAATGTAGTGACTCTGGTACGAGCAGGTATCGCATATAATAAAACGTTTTTTTAGCTCTTTGCTCTGCATATAATGCAGATGAAAACTTTTGAAGAAGGAATAAACGAAAATTTGGGAGAAAAAATGAGAAAATCAGTAAAATCCCCAACTTGCTAGCGCTTTTTTAGCTGAACTGCAAACAGGTAGTGAAATAAATAGTTGTGGCAACTGTAGATGTAACTCTGAAACATGGATACGCTTCATGGAGTCGGGCAATATAAGGTTAATAAAAAAGAAATGGATCCATAGAAATCGTGATAGGGGGTTGCTCCACAGATGTTTCCCTATGTCAGAACGTCGAATAAGTAAGCTTTTTAGTTTGAGATCCTCGCAGCTATTGTACACTAAGACACTGTATGATCTGGCATGAAATTAATGCAGAGATGGTAAATTAGTCGGCTAAAACAATCAAAACCGTGCAAAGATAGTCCAGATTGTTTAAGAAGCGAAAAAGCAACTAGTATAACTTTTCGAAGAGTCCATTATGCAAAGAATTCAACATGAGAAATGTTATTATGTCGGTCCAGCTGGTTAAACTCACTTAAATGTAATTGTTCGTTCCACAAAATGATTGAATATGGTTTCCTTCAAGGTTTACAGATATGTTCCAATGGTTACAGAGGAACAGTGATTGCTATGTCTTTTCTTTCACTCGTTTGCCGTTTGAAAATGAGATCAGAGAAGCCGCAGCACACTTCGTGCCACAAGACTGATAGCCGTTCACTGATACCAACTGACTTCGGACTTTAGCATTGATAAAAACATAACGACGCCGTTGTTTACCAAGAGACTGATAATTTCCAATGACCTTTCAGATAGGAAGTTAGTACGGCTATTACGAAACGTGTAACGTCACAAATTTTTCTTCAATTATAGTCAATCACTTGCTGCACGTAACAGAAAACAATAACGGGTAACAGTTTTGTCTTTCTCTCTCACATGGTCATATTACTTTCTACTAATCCTGTGAGTTAGAGAGAAAATCAAAAAAAAATTGCGTGAACACTTATACAAATCAAAAGAAATGAAAGTTCTTAATTTGAATCATTTTCCAACCATAGAATACGCGAAATGAGTGCGTTCGATGTAATTCACCTTTTACACGAGCTACTATACACGAGAAAGACTTCGAGAAAACCAGTAATTGGCACCAAAAACGCTAACTGGGGACGATCCTACGCAAAACAAGCTTAGGTTTCCATGTTTCATACGAAGTGTGACGGTTCTGTGTGGAAAAGATGCCAAGCTCAGGTAGTGGGCGTATTGCGGATAACTCAATTTTTTTCTTGATGCTATTGTGACTCCATAGGAAATTCAGAATCCATTTCAGCCATAGTTGGATGCAGCAGAAAATAAAAATGTCAAAGAAATAATCCCTCTTCTCAAGGTTTTGTATAGAAGACCGTGGTTTCATGAACAGTTCGCCTCAGGCTATCATCCCGAAATTGACCTGATACCGAAGAAATAGCAACAACAGAAATACAGTAATCACGCTAACCCTTTCACAAATGGCCAATCGACGACGTGCTAGTGTGCGTAATTGCTCCAAACTGCACATGTTCTGATTGCAACAAATTTGTATTACTTGAAAAGGCGATAAGCAGTGTTGCGAGTTTTGCGCGAACGCACAAACCTCGCGTCAGTCTGTATCTTGTGATTCCCAATTTTGTTTCCCCACATTCAAACCGCACATGATAAATTGTTATTAAGCTCCGAACCTAGGTATATCTTACACTGAATTCATACTCTCTCACCATTTCCGCACCGCTGCCTCCATGCTTTATTCGGGATGTAAATGGAGCCATCTGTACCCCATACCTTATAGGTATGGCGCTCTGTCATAAGCTGTGTGGGTCAATAGTACAAAGGACATCGACTAGAACAAATTCTGGATGTTGAAGAAGACAAAAAACACAAACGCACCCGTGCCCTCGATAAGAGGCATCTTAAGGAAGTGACTACATTTTTTCACTTCATAATCCGCTCTATCCATATGCTTGTCGACCGTTCACGCGGAAGGCACGTTACCACACCATTATTACCGTTATAAAGCCATTTTAAATTTTGTTTTTGTCGCTGAGATGTTATTCCTTCGATTACCATACTTGCAGGGGTAAGCTTTAAGCAAGTGTTATGGTGAAATCTGAACAAATTCACGTTATTCGACGTTATTCGATGCTGTACACCAAACGGTCAGTACTAAGTCACCAATGTCACTAATTACAGAAAATGACTCACCATTCGCGAAGAGGATCGACATCGCTCATGATAGCTGAATTCTTCACACTAAACTCGACACTATTTACAATTGCGTATGTAATATATTGTATCGACTGGTTGAACGGAGTAGAGGAGTGTGGAAAAGGAGGAATATTCATTGCCTATATTACGGGTGCGTACTTAAACGTTTGTAATGCAATCTTTTTTTCACACAAACGCTGAAAAGTTTTCGACTGTAACGTTTGAGATTCCAATTTTTCAGCAGCTGCCGCAGCATTCAACGGGGCGTTTACGATAAGTGCATTAATGGGCATTTTGATGTATCGTTGCGATAACAGAGACGATATGCTTCGGAATGTATTAATTGGGTGAGTCATTATTAGCGGGCAATTTAAAAAGGCGCCAGATACTTTCTTAACTAGTTCTCACAATCCATACTTTGAAAAACAACAAACTTGTGAAGTTTAACCAGAAATGAGGGTGGCTTTGTATAAAACAACAATTCTGTGAATTCTATTTGAAACTGAGAGCAGCTCTAGCATTTTGTCCCTTGATCGAAACTATAATCACAGAGGTTCCGGGTGAGGCCTAGCAATATCGTGCAGCCTGACAATCAGCATTTCCTGAACGTGTTTCGGATTTGTGGGAGGGACGATGATGGAATATTGGTTGACCTACCTTCTTTCTTAAAGGCAGCACGAATCGAAATCCTCGACACGGACCTGAGCTGCGAACCCTAAAGTAGGCGTCGCGCACATCACGAATCTGCAAGGAACACACACAGTAACGACTTACCTGCAGAAAACGACGAACTGCCGTCGCGTGCACGCCGTGTCGGCCAGTGCTTTGGAGGTCTAGACGCGCCAGCTTGCGCATCTAAACGCATGCGGGCTGCTATCGATTCCCTGTCTCCGTGCTGGGACCTATTTGCGCACGCAGGGCGCCGCCGGAATACTCGCCCGCGCACGGAAGGCGGCATCGCGTTTGCCCGGAGTGTTTCAGGTGTTTCTCGGGTGTTTCACGCGATTTCATCACCAGTTGTGAGCAATACACCCCCAAAATCCCCAAAATCAAAACGGTGGTTTCGACAGGTGCTGCCTTTAGGGTGATTTCTGAACTGAAAAAGAACAGTAATCTGTTGTGAGCTCTTCGCTAGACGTATCACCTTCAGCTCAGAAATATCCGAAATCGTCGAGGGAATCATATGTGACGTCATGTTATTTTACGTGAGGATATCATACGAACACGAAACTCCGTTTCATCGAGCACGAACATTATATAGCAACAGCACGCTATCAACGCAAAGCGTATATAACAGAGAGCACTCCTAACGTTACAGAGTGTTACGCGTTGATGTTTTGAAGATAAAATATGGAAATGAATAAGAATGCAAAGCATTGATTTTTCCTGGTGAAAACCAGAGAACCAGTAGCGGGGAAGTGAGAGAGCAGCGAAGTGTTCCCTTTCTGGCAGACTCGGTCCAATATGTTCTCTGCATGTTTACTACGCAAAGATATTGGGGTTCCATCCCCCGGATGTTCGGAATTGGAGTTTCACCCTTAAATATTCGAACACTCAACTAATCGCTTCTTTCCGAACTATTCGAGCATTCACGTTAACGTTGTAAGTTATCTGATCAAGCATATCTCTTCAATGCATAATCAAGCAGATAGATGAACTTTGACTTCGTTTTGAGAACATCACTTGAATGTGTAAATATTCAAGATGATTCACCAACAATCTATCGGCATAGATTGCAAGAAATCATAAGGAACAAAAGGTTTGTGAAAATAAATTAACTCGTTTTAGAAGCTGCACAGTAGCTCTTCTGTCATCATTCCTGTGCGTCACCTCCACCTTTTTGGTGCTTGTTTTGCTGGACTTCGAATGTATGGATGAACAGGCTACTAAGGTAAAGCACATTTCCTTTAAACGAGCAATCAATACAATCCTTCTTCACTTTTCGACTAGGTCTTCAACTCAGTAAACATAAGATTTCAGAACGAAATCATTTATATATGGGTCATCAGCCTCGCATCTTTGGTGACGAATATTGTATTTGTGTTATCCACAATATTCCTCACAGGATCTTCTCAATCGCAAGATATTGGTTGTCCTCACAATCCAGGAGGAATATTCTTCTACGTCAAGCCACCTCCTCCCTACAGTGAAAGTTGATAACGGATTAATTATTGATTCTACGCACAATGTACTATTGAAAATTAATAAATTTTTCATGCAAGGGTATCAATAAAGGCGTTGGGTGGAATAAGGTTAACTACAGAGTAGAGACCAGTTTTCATTAGATATCAGTGAGTCATATGCATGCATCCCTACGATTGAACGTTACAGTTGCTCAAGAGCTGTCGATAACACCACACCAACGTTGAGGTCTTACTGCTGCTCCCCATTCTTTAGGAGGGAAGTCCGAAGCACGCCTGTGTGATTTCAGAGTCCACTTTCAACAAGTGTTTACTTGCTGAGCGTGTGTGAATTGCTCATAATGCCATAAACGTTGGTTTGAAATCAGAACTATTCGTTTTCTGGTAGGATTAAAATTAGAGTACACCTCACATAATTTTCTCAGGTGGTAAAATATAGATACTGCCAAGACAATAAAGCACAGTGCGACAGCAACAATAAATAACTATTGAATCACTTTATTTTCAGTGACATTTTTACAGTTTTATATAAACACGCCTATATTAAGTAGACTTTCAGTATTTAATCGATGAGAGAAATCACACTTTGCTTAATTCGGCGTAGAATCTTGATACCTTCGAGTGATACTTAGGCATTTTGGCCTGAAATGAAGGAAGAATAATAAATTGTACAGTTTAAAGTTGTTGAAATAAAGCTTCGCAGTAACTCACCCTAATATAATCGAGTACGGTTGAATAAACGAAGAAGTACTGTAGTTCATTATGTATACTCAGTGCTCGTTGCCGTCGTATATCAATTACAATATCTTTAACCTGTAAAAGCACGCGGTTTCGTGACGTCATCGCTCACTTTGCTTATTTCGTGTCCCTCCTAAATGCTTCGCTCAAATTTTGCTTTTATTTTGTCCAGAAATTCTCCCGCATCAACTTAAGCTGTCTTGAAGTTGCTTCAAGAAATAACTAGCAAAACTATTCACCTTTCCTTCAAAACCCTTGAACAGCCGTGTGCAGACGGCGTCGATTGCCACGAATGTGCCTGTGCGGCCGACTCCTGCACTACACATCACTGCCACGGAACCTGGCTGAAGAACAACCATAGAAATGGATTAGAATTATAGGGCATCCCACCATCATACCTCTAAGGACTGTGTCCACCTGATTAACCGTAACACCATTCGACCACTGGAGGGAACCGCCTGGAAAAACAACATCCACCATCGAAAATACATGGTTGCCACTCCTTAAGGAATATGAAACCCTACTTTTTCGGGCCATGTGGTGCAGTGTGCGAGTCGTGTTAATATCGAGTTAGAGCATCCATCTGGCAGAACTTCTAGAGTATACACGTCGTACTGGTCAAGATGGTCAATCTTAAGAAAGAACTTCGTGACTGGCTGACTTGGTGGTGAGACTCGTGAGGGTCCCTAGAAACGTTCGACTCTTCGCGCTTTTTTTCTGGAATGGACACGTTTTATGTTGAGGTGGTAGGGTGCAAAGATCATTTGAATGCTTCATACGGCTGTTACATCCCATTTTCTTCCATTTCTCATGTTTTCTACTTGTGATAATTCTTTTCGAGCAGTTTAACTGACGAAACATTTTAATGGGCCTGTTACAGCTTTTCTAGGGACGGTCTAGAATCTCACCAAGAGTACGTACGCTGAAACAGTTACCCTTTTATTGTTCACGAACATCTTCCCATAATATTTATAGGATCCGGAATCTGTCGGCCAGAATTCCTCACAGGACTGTGTACCTTCTTCGTAAAAATTGCACAGCATCACTACTCCTGCGCACTGTTCCTGAAAGAATACCGTAGAACTCTACCATAGTTTACTATAGACATGTGGAAGCAGCACCTGGAATATCATCTTCCAAAAATCCTCTATAGTATTGCTCTTCGGTCCTTGCGTTAGTATAAACTCACGATCTGACTGTAAAATCTCACCCATAGCTAATACCAAGGACATCTCGGCAATACGCATCGTACCTTTTCTAGTTTTACTTTATTAGCGTGAATATAATCGTTATCACTTCCTTCTGAGGGTTGTAGCACCACTCGAGTGGCGTCAAGACACGGAACTTCCTTTAAATGCGTGCTAATCGAAGCGGTTCGCCTACAGTACACAGAGAACAGAGCTGGTCGTACCGGGTATCGGTTAAACTGTGGACAAGCAATAAACTTTTTGTATGTTCCAGGCCGAGGTCTGTAGTCGAGCACCACACGGCATTCTCTGCGTAGCCCTTCAATGCCGGCTGCAAAATTAGGTGTCAGCAAGGAGTGCAACTCGGACTTCAACTTTTAGGAATAGTGAGAAAAAGTGAGCCTCTGTTATGTCAGAACAAGAGAAAACTAACAATAAAAGCGCAATGACTCGGGTGAACACGTGGTAATATTTGACGGCGCAAGGCTCCTTTTTTGCTCCTAAGGTCCACTATTTCATGCCTACCTGCCCTCTCTTCCTGTGACTACAATTGTTGTGTGGCTATCATGACACATATTTTATCTGACACTGGGAAAACGTTTGCTACCACGTCGGGAATATCTCCATACCACATCCGACCAAACCAAACGAGTGAACAACAGTATATATGACGCTGCCAACTAATTTGTCCTCGCAAAAATGCAAAGTAGAAAATGAATGGCAGAATCCGAACGGTTAGAGTTATGCCACCATTTCATTTTCACTGTGCCATACCCCGAACGGTCCGGATTGTGGCTATTCATTCCCAACTTGCATTTCTATGAGGGCAAATTAGTTGGCAGCGTCATATATCTTGGGAATGCTAATGGCTACGATGTACAACTTTGCAGAGTTATAGGGACCATTGTTACGGCTGATTTTGGACATAAAAGTTATATGGACACTCCCTTCAGGCGATTTTGGTGCTGGCTAAGGAAGGGAGGCAGATACACACCTGTTTCTGTTGTGTATTTCACGAAATCCGCAACAGCTTTCTCCACTTCTGGAGCGACAGTGGGTGCTTTCTTTATCTGAAACAGTGTTTCGACAACAAAAGTGTGGTGTTCCGAGGATTTATATGAAATACAGCTGATGCAATGTGGTACCTTTCGTCGCTCCTGTTGCGTAGCGTCTATTCGCCTTTCATGTTGCGTAGCGTCTATAACTTCAGCCGAACGTGTTCTCCGCTTTGATCTTTCCTAGATATCATTGCATGCTCGACCAAAGTCGCTCTTATTCACTGTCACAGCAGTATCTTTCGTTGCCTCTAATTGCTCAACTCTCGAGTTCTACTACATACATAATCATATTGTGTTTCATATAAAAGAGATGCAAAGGTTCAAATCCATTTCTCCGGTCAACGATCAACTAGCCCGTGCCTACGCTATTGTTTGAAATCTATTTAGGTGACGCTATCCTTACTAATCATTGTACTTCGTTTTGGTCTGCACTTGTGATGTACCGTGATGTTGAAAAGGATTTTGAGCTTGTTGTTTGAAACGTTGATTGAAGGGATGATGACGAGAAAAAAATCGAATAAAAGAATGGAACTCTACTAATAACTATCAAAGAAGTACCTCTACAGTCTCCGATGAGCTTCTAACACTCCGCCGTCTTATTTCCTAAAACAGGGAGTTATCCGACTTTGTTTTATTCAGAATAGCACAACAAAGCTAAGCTATATATCATGCTTTATAATAATGCGCCTACATTGTGAGTATATGTGTAAGTGGGCGTGTGTCTGCCTCTATGTGTGTGAAATTCTACCATTTCTTAATGACGGTGATTGCGAGATTATATAAAAGGGTAGAAACGAGTAGGTGGTGTGGTAGAGTCGAGTAGGGAGGTGAACATGAATAGCTCGAGTGACGTGTGACGGGTGAATCGGTCTCCAGTAGTGCAAGGACGTCGGGTTTGTTGAGCAGGAAGAGGGCACCGACATTCAGTAGGGCTTAATGTAAACGATTAGCATTCAACAGTTTGTTGTGTTCCATGTAGGTTGCCCTATCTAAATCGCATCCTCCTGCGATTCATGCTTCTCTCATTTCTATCTAAACCCACCACACCCTGCGCTTTGATATGTTCAAGCAACTCTTATCTCCTGATCTGTAACAGCAAACAAAAAGGCAAATCCCGTTCCAACCGCCGACAAATCTCCGACGAAACGTTTGAACGAGGACCAACAGCGGACAAACAGCGGGCGGAACCGCACATGTTGCGGGCCAAACGCGATGTCGGGCGAACCGCGGGCTGAACGCAGAGTCATTCGGGCTAAAGCACCACCGTCGGGGTTCCGCCCCTATGTGAAGAGTGTGCCCACTGACCGCCGGCAGATACCTCCAAGAAGCGGCCTGAACGACTACATTTATTTCGGCTCAATAAGGAAATGGCCCGGTCGGAATGGTTGGTTGGTGATCGTAGGGACGTGATAAAGGATGAAGACAACACCGGCATGGAGGAGACTCTGCAGCATGGATGGCCTAGTAGATACAGCAGCGGACTCTCAATCATTCATAAACAATGGTCAGATTGATTCGAATCCACCCAGTAATAGAAGGAAGCTAACACTACGAAACCATGGATGGACCTTGCAAACAGCCATCTTTTCGTATTTTTGATGTGAAATTACGTATTTATGTTGTTTTTTACGATCCGGTGGATCACTGTGGATCCACAATGGCGTCGAAGCCGGCACTCATCTGTCCGAGACTGTGCGCGAAGTCTGACCGATCCTCCAGGAGTTCTCACGGTGCCGGCGTCTAATCGACAGGTAATTGTGGAGAACATTGCCTTGTGCCCTTGTTTTTTTTTTTGGATTAGAAGCAGTAGCGCCTGATGTTTCGCGGGCTCATGGCGGCCTGAACGCAGACAATACTCGGGCGGATAGGAATGCAAGCCCCGTTTTCAGTGGCCCTACAGCGGCCTGAGCGCGGCCACTTCCCGGGCCAAATTCCCATGCGTTCGCGCCGACCCTCCCCCCCGCTCGTACCGGACGGGATTTGCCCCCGAAATTGTCTGGGTTGCTAGTTTCCTAGCAAAGGAACTCGTCCGCTCAAATGTCAAGTTCGCCCTTCAAAATAGGGGTTTTTGACCTTTTTGACCACTTTTTCAGATAACAAGCACATCATTGGAATCAGCGCATCGAGTAGGACCAGATACCGTTGATATCTCGTTACCCTTCATGAGACACTGCTTTTAAACACAGCCAGCGTCAACGCAGTGCGAGCTCGCGCAAGCTCGCAGCGTCATCTGCCGCAAAGAGGGTCTTTTCACAGTTTTTGCCGCGGCACGTCAGTTTGCGAGCTCGCCCTGCAGGCTGCGGCAAGGAATGCTTCGTGGCTTTCTCTGCCTCTGCGGCAACGCGACAAACTGGAAGTTAATTGTGAGGCGAGAAATGAGCTCGCAGCGGTTCACTTCTCGTGCCATGCCGAGCCGCACAATGCTGAAAACTGTAAAAACCTTTTACCCCCTTGCGGCAAATGACTCTGCGAGCTCGCACTTCGTTCGCGCTACCTATGCTTGAGCATAGGGCGCGGTGCAGCGCGTCAAAACTGTAAAAACCCCTTTTGCAGGATCGTCGTTGTCTCGTGAATGAAAACAGCTACAGCTTGGCACACTGTAATGTCGTCGCAACCGCTCACTCCGGACCGGTCGAGTAAAAGCTCCATTATGAGTGGATGCCAGCACGCTATGTAAGGCCTAGGGCATAATACACAGCGACGCTGTCGCTGCGACCGTTCACCACCACAAGTTAACTCACAGTGGCTCCTATGCCAGCACGGTATTCCATGCGAACTGTGCGATAAGAGATGAGAACTCGTAACATTTTGTTCTCGTCATTTCCATTCATCGTTTTCCCCGCTACGGTGTCGCTGTCAAGTATGCCATGGGCCTAATGCACCGTGTGAAGTTGTGAGATTTTCTTAGCCGTTGATTCCGCCATGGAGGCGTATAGAGCAGTTCATACTAGATAGGTGATAGATTCATACGTTTGATGCGTTTGTAACAAAATGATGAGGATAGCTCCAGGTGTAAGAGAGACGCACGCATTCGTTAGCAAGGAGTTTTCGCAAATTGAAAATGGAGACTGGTAAACATTGGACGTACGGCACGAATGAGAGTGCCACGGCAGCGAATACCTGCGACCAAGCAAACGCGCACATCAGATCTCCGTCTGCGTCGTCGTCCTCTCGACAAATGCACGCTTATGTTACAAATTGCAGCTAGCGGACATAGTGATTACACTCTTCTAAACCGCATAAGTCACTGCGTATCCGTAGTCCCTGAGAGGGTATCGGAGATTATCGAAATGCATGTGAGATGGCACTGTTCTCCCAAGCGCCTGATCTTGCACAGTGTTGGGCTTATTCTGCCCAGTGAGCAATTCATGTTCATCTTCTCCTCTTTTCATGTGACATCTGCGGTCAGGAGCTTCTCGCGTTTGCACAATTTTTCTGTACACTGCCCATCTTTAGTGTATTTTACATTCAGTGACTTGCCCGCATGCTTTGCCGTTTTGTGCTCTCATCCGTGAGCATCGCCGTGGTAAGGTCATCGTGTTTCATCGGTCCTTTCGAACTGCGAAATCGGCGCGCCTCCCGACGACTGCGTCGTGTTCTTTTCTGAAATAGCAAGGATGAACTTCTGGATCCCCTGCTTTATTAGTGTACAGGGCACTACCGACTCGTACCATGGATGAACCGCACTTGAATGTACCAAGTATATGAAGACGGCAGACCGCTGTAGACCCTGGCACTCTCAATGCAAACAACGTCTGATAATGGCTGATTATATTGGACGATGATAATGGGAGGTTCCTTTCGGGACCTCGTATTTTCCAATAGGCTGGATGTGACTATAAATAGGTTAGATGTGCCTGAAGTAACAACTAATGCCTAAATTAACCCCTAATAGCATCACACACGGAAATACTCGACTCGATATTTTGACACCACTCGGGGTAATCGCGTGCATTGAACAACGCCACGCCAAAAACTGTAGATGCCTTTGAAATCCCCGTTTCTGAAACCTCTCGCTCATCGCTTTCTAGCAGGATAGGCCGAGTTGCGCGACCATTTCGGACCTATTCAAAAAGTTTGACAACGCTGAATTTTTGTCAGCTCTTTTGTGGGCGAAATCGGTTTTCGATATTGTTTTGTGGCACTTCTAAAGCTGACGAAAGGAAACAAATTCAAAAAAAATATCTCGACCGATTAATGTATCGCAGAAAGATTAACGAATTCTGAAAAGATTCGAGAACCACGAAAAATTTGGAAATGAAAAACTGGCGAAAACCAACAATAGAGGTGACTGAACAAGTAGCTTGGTGGTAGAATGAAGAAAAGAAGAATGAAGAAAAGCAAGAAGAAAAATTCGTAGTGCCAAACAAAGCAAAAAATTAAAATTCAGTGCTAAGGAAGAGCTCTAACATGGCAAAAAAGAAGTGGCTGCCCATGAAATCAGCCGGCAGCAATGCTCCGCTGCCGTCACAACTCAATAACGACTCCACTCCGATCCTGCTGATCTAGGACCTTGGACATTGAACTAGTTATATCCCGGAAACAGTAAAATTTCCGGTGCTGAGACCTTCGCAGACTTGCTGGGACAATAGCTGAGGTACTACAACCTTCAAAATCTCCGACAAATTTCGTGAGTGCTGCCTTTAAAGGCAGTGTCTCACCTCATGTTGGGTATCGAGATATCCACAAATTCAGGTGCAGCTCCAGGCGCTGATTCCAATTATGTGCTTGATGTCAGAAAACACCCTCAAAAACCCCTACTTTTAATGCAAAATTAGATAGAGGAGTGGACGAGTTTCCTTGCTAGGGGGCTAGCAAAAGCGGAGCTGAGAAGCTGAGATTGCACATTAAAATGAACTTCTCAGCAGTAGCTATTATCAAACAAACAACATTTCCGTGTTGAAAAACCATGCCGCCCCCCCCAGCAAGCTCTTGCTGCGGAATGAATCCTCTCGTCCACTGGCCGAGAATTTCGGAATTCTCGGCCAAAGAAACCCGTAACTTATGGGGTTTTCAACGTTTCTACGAAGCTTAAAGTACATCTTTGTGCTCAGCGGCTCGCGTATGTTCGACTGAGATGGGAATCTCGAATGCGGCCCATGAGCTGAGACACTGCCTTTAAATGAACTTCATGTCTCGTTTCGGCGTTTACCACTTGATTTTATCTTCTCCTAGATCAATATATTCTCATTAGAATGCTACCCCTATGCCCACATGTTCACTGTCAACTTGTTTCTTTAGTCCAACGTAATTTGGCCATTTCTGAAAGAAGATTTGAAATTAGAATCGCAAGCTGCATGCGACAGTATACATATCGCTATGAATGGCCGCACTGACCAAGTATCCTCCCCTTGTGGGAATACTTTCTGCCTCACTGGCCTGAAAATGCATGTACTCATGTACTCTGAAATTTCTTCTCGTGCTGGATCCGCTCTTGACGCGACAAATCCGCACATGCTCGTTGAGGAGAACTAGTACTGATGTCACTCCCGCGCTAAGTCCGCATTTACCCCCGTGAATCGACATGATTGCCGGTGTGGACTCGCTATAACATTGTCTCCCGCGGTGGACCCGCCCATGCCATATTGTGGACCAGTACATCCCCACAGTGGATGCGCACACTCCCACGGTGGATCCGAATCCGCAGTGGAACTGATTCGAACGCCATCATTGTCAAAACCACTGTGAGCGTTGACGCACATGGCCGGATTGGTAACACAGTAGTTTTCGGAACATTAGCTCGAGAAGGAATCGTTGGAAGGAAGAAAAAATATGGAATCCAGTAGTGTACAAACGCATGCAAGATGAAGTGTAAATGCAAGATTTTCTTCTTCTTTTTTTTGTGGGACATTCTAGGATTTAAGGGAAGACTTGGAACAAAAACACTGAATATGGCACAAGTCCAGGAAGAGTTCGCTTATGCTGGCACCAATAAAATTACTAATATTGACCATTAATAGTATGACTTAGTATATTCGATGCGGATTGGCCAAGATATACTTTAAAAGTCACATTACACTGCTGATATTAGCCCTTGAAAACACTAGTGTCCGAGCTGGATTCGCACATGCCCACATTGGGCGAATTGGCTCCCCACTTCGGGCGTGTCCCAATCGGAGCGCGATCTACCGCGGACAGATATTTCAGAGCCAGAGGCAGCTGAATATAAGTACTGAAGCTTGACCTTACTTCTATGTGAACTCACGATTTGCAAGCCAACTGCGTATTCGTCATAAAGCGGAATTTTAAATATCGGGCGGGGGAACTGATGAAGCGCGTAGCGTGCCAGATGCAACGTATTCCATCAAAATGAGGTTCTGTGGATTGAGGTTAGCTGGCCGGTTGGGCTATAACAGTCGAACATATTGTGGTCAGCAATGGAATCCATGTAGCATTGGTATGCCTGTATGTGCTGGGGAAATCCACTATTTTATAGTTGAAGCTCCAAAACTTCCGATAGTTCGATGGCTCTTTAAAAGTCACACCATTCGAACACCATAGTTGGGAGCAAGCTTGTAATTTGGTAGCCAAATAGAGCTAGCATTCCAATTGTCCCTTTTTTTTTCAACGTTACTTGTCGTTTCCAGAGGTTTGCTATCAGCTCAGATTTTGCAGAAAACAGAGCGTGGTCTGCAACAAATTTTAAAAGAAAGGGAATTTTGAAGATTGAGTTGCCCTGAACATTTGTGGAAGAATCACATGGATTCGAATATCGAAGATGTAGCCATAACATATGACGTTTGTGGGGGAAAAGTTAGGGTGGAGAGGGAAGGAGAGACACATATTATGTAGTGATTAGATCTGTGATGAGCTCGATAAAAATGGGTGTAGAGGGTGATTTGCTTTTACAAACGGGAAAGGCGATGGCTGTTTATGCCTGTGCAATGAAAATGACTATCAATCGTAGAATTCCATACACTAGTCATTGGCAGTAGAATTTGCTTCAGATCTGTAGAATTCTGTGTTGCTATCATCGATGAGGTGATTATGTTACCTTCCACAGCGGAAATCATTGCAGACAAGATGACCGCTGAAATTAAAATAGTCTTGAAGCGCCTATCATGACAGTAGTAATTAGTCGTTGACCTCGATCGTAGGAGTAGTTAGTGAATCGGAAATTGCATTACGACACCAGCCGAGTTCCTCCCAAACATCCGCTTACTCATTTCTGCTCGAACGGCAAAAAATCACGGCATCTGCCGATCAACGACGTTGTTTAGACGCGCAAGCCAATCACGGAAAAATACGACTCGCAGTTTTATTACCACCCGCGTAATAGAGTCGGTCAAATGATGGTGTAGTATCGCTGCGCTTAATCTTCAATCAGTGGCATTTTTTCCAATTGAAGTTACTAGAAGAGTTTCCAAATCCATTTTTGCTTTTTCACATCTAAACAAGGTACGTGGTTGTAAAATTCCTGAGAGGGGTTTTCGAAATCCTTGGAATCACTAAGTAAGAGAAAATTTATTCGAGAACAGAAAAAAAATTCATTGTTTTTCGATAGTCAAGAGATTCTTTGGGAAACGTAAAAACTAATGCCAACTTATCTATATTCAATCAAGTGATCAACCGCTTATCTCTTCACTCCTGCGGCCCTCATTCGTCCATCCCATTCATTCATTGTGCCTTCATTTGTTCATTCATTCATTCATTCATTCATTCATTCATTCATTCTTTCTTTCATTCATTTTTCTTCCATTTGGCTTTTAATTCATTGACTCATCCTCTCATTCATCATTCATACACCCATACTTTCAGTCTTTCATCATTCCTCCTTTCTTTCTTTCTCTTTCCCTTCGTCTCTCTTTCTTTTTTTCTTCTTTTTTCCATAGCTTTCTTCAACACTTGTTCCATGTGGTCCTAGGAAATCCTGAGCGATGAGGCGGAGGTTTCTGTGACTGTGTTAGATTTTCAATCAACTGACAAATAAACTGGATTGTCTGAAGTGCTTCAAATTTCTGTATTTTCTTTGTAATGATTTCTTTTGTTCAGCTGCAAGCAGAGAATAGACGTTTGTTTTGTTTTCCAAAATTTCTCTATTAATAAACCCTATTTTCTAGCCTGATTTCCAGATTGTTTACAACACCCCCCTATTTATAAAAGCCAAAAGACTACTATACAGTTGGATACTGGGCAATACACAGCTTTCCTAATTTTCAATCTCTGTTGATCCAGTGGATCTCTGGCCGTACGCGACCTCCTCTTAATCTCAGCGTCTCGCTTTTACTTATTCATGGGCGGTTTTTATTAGAGCAAAAGCTATAAGAATGCACCTGGTAGCTAGCACCGTCACTCAACTGCTCTCGTCGAGACTTATATAGCTATAATAACTCATTGCCAAGTGAATAAAGGTTTTACAGTTCTGGAGCTTGAATTCGGCTAGTGAAGCTGCAAAACTAGTGTCGATCTACTTGCTATGGGCATCGCTGTACAAGCCGATCTTCCGTCCATGGCTCGGTGACGTCATCGACACCAGAAAAGGTGAGAAAGGTTGGGCACTATGAAGGCGCAGAGATGTTTGTTTTGGCCCTTGGTAGAAGTAGTATACTTTCAGATGCGATCAGCGACAGGCGAAACCACCAATTCAACGTCCCTTTTTGCCGTTTACGTGACAATGAAGTGTGTGCAGGGTATTTCTATCGCATCTGTGTTCATACTGTATTTCTTTGTTGTAACAACACTGTGGAGGAAGCAGGTGATGGATTTTCTAAGCCGATGACCAATATCTATCAAACTGATGTACGTGATGCAGGTTTATCATTCGAACCTGATTGTTCTTCTTACTGCACTTCCTGTCTCGTCGCTCATCGCAGTATGTATGTCCCTAGCGATGGATATCTTCGGCGGCTTAAATCTACTAGTTAGCCCTCTTGTAGACGTGATCGAGTTTGCGATGAAGTCCGGTGTGTCATTTCATGTTCTTTTAGTAAAGTCGGTAAATTGATTGTCGTCGACGTTTTAGGAATGTTCGGAGGAGCTTTAAATCTTCCAAATTTTATAATCGAGCGAATAGCTGCCACTGTATTGGTAGACAAATATGAAAAATGCAATGAGAGTTTTCCTCTCTTTTCTTCCGCGATGGTGCTAGCACAGGTAAGTAGTGAAATCGAAAGAACAAAAATTTAGCAGCATTTATATGACAACCATATTTGCTGGCTATCTGACATAAGCATGCTCAAACGCTTGGATATCTGATTTTTGAAAAAAAATTCGTCTTCATGGTTTGAGAGCTTTCCTGATCTTCTAACGTCATTTCGCTCTATGCTACGCCTGGTCAGTGTGGACACCCACATGCTTCAGATCGGCATGCAGTGTGTTCAGCCACCTTTGTTTCGAGCGTCCCTTCTTTTCCCGGTACTTTAAGATCGAGGCCTGCTTGAAGACGAAGTCTTCCATTGGAGAGCAGAATCCGGCCGTACTGCGTAGAGCGGATTCGACGGAGCGATACTAGCCATACAACGCAACATCTTCATTAGACTCAGACGGGGTTTCACATCCTTGGTGGCTTTCCAATTCTCAGCACATACAATGGGCGAAGCGATGTAACAATAGTCCGACACACCTTAGAGATTTCCTTGTCACCCAGCACTCCTCTCATCTCACTTCAAGACACGGAGTAGATGCGAGCGACGACACCTCATAGGCTAGGTTGCCATCGGTTGAGAGTGAAGAGCCAGAAGACATAAGAGTTGGGTCCTCTGGAGGTCCTCTCGACCTGAATGGTTTCGGACTTGTTTATGTTGGTCGTCTTTACTCCGTACTAAGTCTTTACGACGCCGAGTACTAGACCAAGCCGCAGCGGGTGCTCTCTCGATACTTGCGGGTCCACATTCTATTCTGATGTGAGCATGGTGCCATCTGCGTGTAGCAGAATCCATGGCGGTGGCCCATGGTGATCTCTTGTAACAGCGTCCATGACGATGGCGAAGACGTAGTGAGACGACTGCTCTTTGATGCGCGTCCACTCATACACACAGGGCGTGCGGGACACCGGTCGCATCGATAGCACTGCAGATGCACGCCGCTGGCTGACTAACTTCCGCACTGTGCGGCTCGTGCACCCATCAGCGTGCGAGCGGCGAAAATCACGCCAAGCACGTTAAAGGCAGCACCCACGGAAAATTCGGTCTCTGAGAGTGTAGCGGAATATTAGATTTTTTAGCATGATGAGTATGGGTGATGTCCCTAATCCAGCCAAAACGCATGCAAAAACGGTTTTTTGGATGCTTCTATCTTAGTAGGTTAGAGCGGGGTGGTCGAGTTGCACCTATGAGGTCGAACAAAAAAGTCGATAGCAGCTATCATTGCCACCTATTTTCCTTGCACCATCGAATATTTGACTGGTAAGGCAGTTTTCTTGAAAGAGAGAGAGCACAAAGAGAACGAAGATGGGATGTTCGTAATAAAAACACGGCCCGGAAAAAGAACAAAATCATATGGTAATTTTAAAAGCTAAATAATATGGATACGCGCAAAATTTGAAAAATTGGTTTAAAAAAATATTCTGAGTGAGAAAAAGGGTTTATTAAGATTAATAATAAGTGGAAATGAAGCAAATGATGGAAAGCTGAGGATAAAAATGTAGTTGTAATCGAAATGAGGAAAGAAAACGTAAACATAAAAGACTGCCAGTCGCAATCATTGCCCAATCAGCTGACAGTTGCCATTTTTCGCGCTCCAAGGATGGTTCTGGAGCGCGGTAGTAGCAAGAAAACTCGTAAAACTTACTGCCTACTGATCCTGCTGATCCAGGTATTACCTGTCATTACTCGTGATTGAAAAAGTTCCGGCTGGTACTCTCATTGCAAAATTGACCCCACAATCGATTGGATCACAGTTGGATCAAGATCTAAGAGGCGAAAATTTCCGTGGGTGCTGCCTTTAAACGATCGCCGCTCGGTAGAAATGCTTGTTTGATGGTTCTTCTGCTGTTCTAGTGATTCTACATGTATTCTAGCAGTTTCAACATTATAGAGAGAGTAGACAAATAACATGTGGACAGTGTTGCAATGCAATGTTTTATTAACTTTCTACATTACTGTATAGTAGTATAGTAGTAGCATCCTACAGGAGATGGAATATACCTACTAGAATAAGGTGATACGAGTCGCATGATTTACAATCAAAAGCAACCGTAAAATTAAATTCCCTAGTCGTTTCCTAAATTCCCTAGTACTAAAATCTGAAAATTTTACTAGTTCACTGCTTCTTTAGTAGGAAAAAATGCTGCTTCGTCAGCAGCATACAAAACTGAGAAAAATGGAACTGAAGAAAAAAAGTGAACTGGCTAGATTCTGATGACAGTCCACTGCAGACGGTCAACACCGAGAACGAGGATCCGTGCTACGCATACGTTTATGGCGCCGCTATGGGCAAGAAACTTCTCTTTGTAATTCGTTCACTCAGTTTTTCTCAATTCAGTATGCTGCTGACGAAGCAGCATTTTTCCCTACAAAATGAGGAGTGAACTAGTAAAACTTTTAGATTATAGTACGAGGAAATTCAGGAAATAATTTGCAAATTTTACGATTGCTTTTGATTTCACATGATGCGATTCGTATCACCTTATTCTAGGGGGTATATCTCATCTTCTGCAAGAAGCGACTGCTATTCTACTATACAGTAATGTAAAAAGTTAATGAAACACTGTATTGCAACACTGTCCACACGTTATTTGTCCACTCTTTATAATGTTAAAGCTGCTAGAATACATGAAAAATCACTGGAACAGCAAAAGCACCATCAAACAAGCATGTCTGGCTATCTACGTCAGCTACACTTCACCTACACTAAGACGTTCATCTACCGAGTTCACATATTTCAGTTTTTCAGTTTTCCAAAAGTAAGAACGAGAACCACGTCAGCTGCTATCCACAGTCTAATGCATGTCTAACAGTACACACAACAAAAATGCTCATAATAACCCCGATACAGCGGAGGAAAACCTAGTCAGTTGAGGACTTTGAAAGCGAAATGATATGATTGTTCGGAAGCACACAAGAATCAAAGAACTGAAGGAAACCAAAACGACTGGAAGCGAGCACAGAACAACACTTAACGCTCATGCTACTTTGAAACCCTAAAACCCAAGCGACAAGCGATGGTACAAACGGTCGTACCGATACAGTAGGAGATAAGCACAGAGTCAGTCAATTCAGTTGCAAAATGGCGCCTTCCGTGCTTTTCCGTGCAGGAGTTTACACATTGCATAATGATTTCTGGGAGCGGGTCGCACGGTAATGCCACTACGCACGCAGATGGCACGCTTGTTTGTCACGCTTACTAGACAAAGTACGCCGATCGCACACTGAACGTCTTCGGCATGCGGGTCGCACGCAATGACTGTCTGAGTACGAGGATGGAAAATTCTGCAGACGTATCTGCGGCCCCCTACACACGACTTCTCGTATCGGCATAGAGAATTCTGGCCCACTTATACATATAATCATGATCTGTGGCTTGAATACCGCTGTTGGATTTCTTCATTCAATTGTCTTTATTTGACTGGAAATTGTCACACAGTCACAGATTGTCTTTTTTCGATGATAATTTAGGTAATTTTGTACCTCGTTCTTAGAAAGCGCAATGAACTAAGGTGGAAACCAAAGCCTACGCATCAATCGAAATAAATACGGGCGCAGACGAGGAGACATGCTAGTTAATGCTAGTTAATAGAAAGTATGGTAGCTACCGGCAAGGATTTCCTTGCTATGTAGAAGACGACTCAGACAATTTCGAGGGCAAATCCCGTTCCGAACGAGCGGGGGGCGAGAGTCAGAACGAGCGTTTGGGTGTTTTCGCCCGAGAAGTAGTCGCGTTCAGGCCGCTGTAGGGCCGCTGAAAACGGGGCTTACATTGATCCACCGCATCCACCGGAGTATAAAAGCAACACAAATATGCAAATTCTTATTAGAAATACGAAAAGATGGCTGTTTGCAAGCCGTATCCATGTTTTCGTAGTGCTAGCCTTGTTCTATTACTGAGAGGATTCGAACCAACCTGACCATACTTTATGAATGACTGAGAGTCCGCTGCTTTATCCACTAGGCTATCCATGCTGCTGATCTCTTCCATACCGGTGTTGCCTTCATCCTTTATCACGTGCGTACTACCACCAACCAACCATTCCGACCGAGCCATTTCCCTATTGAGCCGAAATATGTAGTTGTTCAGGCCGCTTTTTGGAGATATTTGCCGGCGGTCAGTGGCTGCGGAAAGCGAGCCGATGCCCGACACTCTTCACATAGCGGGCCGAACCCCGACGGTGGTGCATCAGCCCGAATGATTCTGCGTTCAGCGGTAGGCCCGGCAGAGCGTTTGGCTCGCAACATGCGTGGTTTCGCCCGCTGTTTGTCCGCTATTGTTCCTCGTTCAAACGTTTCGTCTGGGATTTGCCGGCGGTTGGAACGGGGTTTGCCCCCGAAATTGTCTGAGGAGCTAGCGAGCACGGTCGGAACTCTAACACTGTCTGCAAATGGGTGAATGTGGTAATGATAGTCTTATGGTGAGGATATGAATAAGCATGTATTATCTTTTTGTGAAATTACTATATAATTGCGAAGTAGAATGCCAGAAAGCTAAAAAAAATGCCAGAAAGCTAAAAATTTGGTGTACAATTGAGATGCGCAGCTGCCACTCTTTAGAGAGCATATTCTCAGATGCCATATAATAACAAGAGTGCATGATTTCTCTTTTTTTTTCTTGTAACAAACACTTTTCGTCAATTTTTCCGAACTAAACCTAATAAGATGAAATAAGCCGAACATTCTTAGATTGGCATCGTCACATTCTTGATCTACCTCAACACTATTGGCCTTATTTCGAATGCTGAAGGCGTTATCGTGTTCGGGATTATTTGCGCCATCTCTATTGTTGTAAGTTTTCCTTTGCATAATCAAGCATAATCATTTGAATACCAATGTGAGTTTATGTTCTGCTCTTCTTCAGCTCTTCAGCATATTACCATTTGTGAGTCGTCGAGCCTACGAGGTACATCTGAGAAGAGGTTCGGGCGTTTCTGTGAGTCAAACCTTTTTTTCACACACCAATTATCCTTACGTCTACTGATATCTTGTTGTTATTTAATTGTTTTTTTTTCGATAGTTCCGTTGTCCTACGAAATGTATCGCGCTCCACTCTGCGAAGTCAAGATATTGACTTAAGTCCTAATCAAATATTCTAGTATGGACAATTTGGTTGAAAAACGTGTACAGATTTGTGTGCTGAAATGAATGAAGAACGGCTTTCTCGCGCCATCACTTTCCACCGAAATGGCAAAAGAGACATTTGTGAAGTCTGCCCTTCAGTTTTGGAGAATTTTCGCAGAGTTGTGCACTTGCGAAGCCCGAGATTGCTGCTGGTATGCGGGTTGCTCGCTTTTGTTGAACATAAAGGTGATAGAGTATTTTATTCTCGAGCTTTGCCTCTCCCATCCTACCACAGAAATTAGTAAGTATCTTTTGGAACAAGTGGGTATTTCAAAGCAGAGGTAAAAAACATAGATTGTAGAAATTATGGAAGAACTGTACATAGGCTGTCCCTAATTTGATGATTTTGTGGTAATTTGTTCATACTGATTCTGAGGTGACCTATCAAATGAAGCAGATTCCCAGCCAAGTTAAATGTCCTGTAAAATTATTGTTCTGCGTGAAATGCAACTGTATTTTTGTAGACAAGAACTTTTTCTTGCCTATTCCAGCGTTTATGGCCGACTCCATTATACGTGCTCGTTTAATTGCAGAGCAATTTATTAGCAGCAAATTAATTACTCACAGTAGTGCCACTTGGGCTAGACTTACCTAAAGTGGATCGTTAACACATTTTTACCAATTAAATATCATTAGCCTATTAAACTAGCACCACTTCGGGACCTTAGAAAATGGGGTGGGGCAGCCAGTTGAGGTATGTGCAAAAGCTTAACACATGCGAAGTGCTAAGAAAATTAATAGATAAGCAAAACTGGTCATTAATTGAGCTCAAATACAAAATCCACATTGTGAATTGCGTATATTCTACCAGTCTGACCGCCGCGCCAACTTCGAACTTCCAATCTTCTAGTGGCCTTCTTAGCTGTGTTTGCAAAATTTTAATCATGCATCTACATGTAAAGCTATTTCCCGATGCAATGATTTGTTCTTTTGTCACATTTTCTACACGCCTATGACCAGCCACTCCCAACTACGAGTTCCTTCCAGATGGCTTTAGTACCTGTGAACAGTCCAACGTAACAAATGCAGTGCCAATCACCTGGAACTATTCAAGCTTCAAATTATTGAGATAGTACAACCGATGAGCTTCTACATGCTTACATAGGGAGGAAGTAGAGGTGATCTACTGAGACACAAATGATCGCATAGCGCAACCCTACTCCACCAACAGACGTACATCTTGGCGTTTTCTGCACTATTGGGACTCTCCTTCTCAGAACCCGTATCCTTGCGTTTCGTCTACTACTGGGCCTGGGCGGACCCAATCTCCATCCATGGACCTGTGTTCTGACTTGTTCCCCACTATTGTTTTCTCCACTACATATTGAGCCACGCTAGACCCGATCCATCCATGGAGTCGTTCCCTGCCATTTTCTCTACTATTGAGCCACGTCGGGCCCGATCCTCGGTTTATCTGTATAACGGCGTTTTCCCAACCATTGAGACCTTTCTCGATCGGTGGACACCTGATGTTTTTCTGAACTATGCGGCCGCGGCACTTCTGCCCGTCATCAGTGTAACCGCATTCACTGTAAATATCGACAGTAATGGAAGAAATTAGGAAATATTCAGAAAGTTTGATCAATTGCACAACTGGTTTCAGAAAATGTCACAACAGCTTCAGATGACGCGTTCCTCGTCCGTTCATGCTGAGTATGGTACTGCCCTTCTTAAAGGCTTAAAGACGGATCCTAAGGCTGCGTAATCCCCACGGGACCTCAACGAGAGGTGCTCAAAGAGTGTATCCCAAGAAGGGTATCAAGTAAATCCCATCGCTACGGAATTTTCCTCCACGGCATACATCCGTTCTATTAAAGTGTAATTTATCCAGTGATTCAAAACTGGATAGAGTCAATAACAAAGCTTCAGCAGAGGGGCTGCTCTGCTCCGTACATTGCTGTTATTCAAACTCAAATCGTTTTAAACACTGTCTCACCCGAAGGGCTCGAGACCGTCAGCGTAGCACGCTGGTCCCACCGCGAAATCCTGAATGTACTACCTAATTCCGTCGCTTTCATCGTTGGCGACTTATCCATCATCATCGTAACGAACGGAACAATGCGAAGACGGGTCCCACCACGACTTCCACTGCATGAATGCGCTCATGTAGCTTTGTATCCTCACGAGGCACTGTCTGTAACTCATGGTGAAAGCAGCAGCACGTGCTAGTCAGCAGCACGTGCTCACCACTACTATGTCGTCAGCAGCGAAGATAAATGATATGGACATGGAAGATCCATGTGAAAATAGAATAACAACAAAATAAAAATGATAGTAGCGATTACACCATCTGAGTGAGATGACTGTAACTGATGTACTAGAAGGAACAAAAGAATTCATATAACAAGATTGCCTAAACATCGCCTGAGAACACTGTTATACACACTCTTCATCAAATGCAAACCAGCATTCTCATATAAGATCCAGGAAGGATTTAAAATGGCGGAGAATAGCCTTGATCACGGATAATGCGTGGTGAAAGGCGCAGCTCAATGCAACTCCCACCAATTTGTATGATGGTAGCAAAACTGTAAACAGCAGTGTGGATTCCCTCTTTTTTGTCGTTCAGAACCAACCGTTCTCTTTATTCTCGTCATTCAGAACCAGGTAGTATGTCCATTAGATGGTTAATAAACGTTTCATTCTCTTCACACCTGACATTCCTGCTGTTGGTCGCTCTAGAGAAGCACATGTACATTCTGTAAACTCCATCGGTAGAATCGCAAACTCAGCTGCACATGCGCACCGGCGCCTTGAGGGTATAACTCGTTCAGAACCAGTTAGTATGTCCATTAGATGCTTAATAAACCTTTGAAATGTTTTTCACTCGAATCAAAACGGAAAAGGTGGAAGCGCAAAGATAACGAGTCAAAGCCAGCACCCGCTCAAATCTGCGTGTTTGAGAGTTTGATGGATTTTGGGGTTTTGAGGGACCTGGAACTCATATCAAACAGTGAAACAGCGCGAAACATGTGAGAAACTCGTGAAATATTGGTGCTGTTTCCCGTACGACTAAGCACGCTCCGTTTGACACTCATGGGTGCCGCCACGCGAAACTCGCACAAGCTTGTACCGAGAGAATGCGGCCCGTGTGCGCTGGCGCAAGCAAGGCTGCTGTGTACGCGATGTTCGCGTCTTCGATTTGCAGTTCCTCTCAGGTTATTTTTTGTGTTTGTTAAACTTTTGTGATGTGCTAAGAGTGTGTTCCACTATTAATGGTTTAATTTGGAGTCAAAGATTTCGACGGGTGCTGGCGATCGGCGGCCGCCAATGTTGGCGACTGCGGCGCCGGTGCGTATCGATTGTAAGGGGTGCCAACATTGGCGGCCGGCTAGCCGGCCGCTGGACAATCACAAGAGTAAATTGAACACAGCAAATAGAGGTCTACCTGCGAAGATACTGCCCTGGACACATGAGCCGCTCTGGACAAAAGGGGCTCCGTCGCTTCATCTAACGCCACCGACTGAGTGTGCGTATGTGGTTTAGCGCAGGGTTTTGTGTGGAATTCGTCCCATTTGCAGGGTTTCGTGGCGGGACCCCACTCTCACACAATTTACAATTTCTTGTAGAATTGAGCGGTTTTTCCTTTACTTTTTCTGAATCACTTCCTAGATTATCACAGAGCAACTATGAATTTTCAAAAATTAAACGTCATCAAAAGCATTACTGTGCCACTTTTTCCAAATGTTCTAAACAAAGCAAGAAGAATCAACTGTCAAGAACAGAAAAAGAATTTCAGACATCTTCCTGGTTTTCAGGTCCGCTATCAAACGGCTGAAAATATACGAGCAGCACGATTATTGAATAAGTTAATGGTACTGTATGTGTGCTTCTTCGTGGTTGAGAACGTCTACTACTATGTGATTATGTTTGTGCTCGAATATGAAGATGTCGTCCTGCAAGAGATACTTTTGTCATTTTTCAACATACTTATGGTCTTAGAGGTAAGCCAAGAGAACAGACAAATCTATACAACTCCTCTCATCATCCTTCTATTGCAGATCTTTGCTTCTATGACCGTCATGGCCTCCTCACATCCATCTCTAAAACAGGCTATATGCCTACCATGTTATCGAATGAGCACAGTTCGACCGGCTACAACTCTTCAACCCATTGCTAAACCAGTCACTTCGGGAACAGGCGTTCGAGCTATAGACGGACGACAGCTGTTGTTTAATCTGGATCAAGAAAAAGAGATCTATTTCAGAGGCTACGCTGATATGTGGAATAAATAGCTGGGCTGACGAACACTGTGAGCAATTTGTTGTACCAAATAAAAATAATTATTAATTAGTCTACTAAAGGTCGCGCTATTATGCAGTAGTTAGAGTGATGACCGGCAACACTCAGTAACGTTTCCAACTGGAGATCTCATGAGGGATTCAACAGGTACATATATATCAGTGGCGGACGCAGAAAGTGGGCGGGAGGGGGGGCGTGGGAAGAAAAGTGGGGTCTCCGCCGTTTTGGGGACCCAGACGGAAAATAAAATTAATAATAATATTAATTATAATAATAAACAATAAATAAAAAATATATTAAAAATAATAATAAAAATAAACAATTAAAAATAAACTAACACAAGATTTTTATTTGTATTGTAAAGTAATTTCGAAAATTTGGCGACCCATTCTCGGGGGGGGGCGCGCCCCCCCCCTGCGTCCGCCACTGATACATATCTATTACGAGATGATCAATGTAATTACAAAACAACAAAATAAGTTGACAATATCAGAAGTACAAGCTGAGTGAGATGTGCGTAATTGACAAGGCATCACAGAAAAAATATAAAAAACTGTACAAAAAGACTACTTAACGCATTCAGAATTCATACAAGCGTAAATTGATTTATTTCATGCTAACTTTGATAAATCCTCACCCAACTTAAAAGGGAAACTATATGATTACTTTTTCACTGTGCCTGCCCCAAGCACTGGGTGATCTCATTAAGATTGGTTTCAATCCTGCATACCCACCGACTGGTTTGTGGAATACTATCAGGTTAAACTTTTTTCTTCTAGTGCAGAGAGGATGTAACTTTATTGCCAGGAATTTCATCACTCAAAAACACTATTATTCGGGCGGGGATCGCTTTTTGAAACCGCTCGGCATGCCTCTGAACGCGCAATAGATCTGCGCTGGGGATTCGTTTAGGATACGAGCGTTGTTATTCCCTTATAGAATAGTTTTTGCAATCAGCTCGTTCATCGACAATAATGCGCTGCCAATGTCTTTGTAGGCTTTCGAAGAAGAGTGGTGGTTTTCATTCGTAGACCCCTCATTGCACATATTGTGGATGTTATAAAAAGTTTATTTGCTCTATTCGATGTCGCGGCTTGTTTTGTACTTCATCTGTTCCTCTCCTCTCTTGACTTATCCGCCTCTCGGCTCATACCAGCTTCTTGCTGTCTCGTCCTTTTTCTCGTATGGTTTATTTGTCAGCTCAGAGAGACATCAGTAGCAGAAAGCTCTGAAAGTAATGCTCGGGTACGACAAGCCAAACCACCTCTACGTATTTTGGAATGGAGGAGTGTAAGAGCAAATGGAGGGATGTGTGGGGTAAGTTCCTGGTAGGAAATTTCCTCTTGCGAAGGAGGGGCTCAATCTGAAGTAGTTTACAACATCATCCTTCACTATTAAAAAGAATGTGATAAGTGGAAACTCTCCCGAATAATTTCATCTCCCTCACATACATCTTGCAGTGGCGGACGCAGAAAGTGGGCGGGAGGGGGGGCGTGGGAAGAAAAGTGGGGTCTCCGCCGTTTTGGGGACCCAGACGGAAAATAAAATTAATAATAATATTAATTATAATAATAAACAATAAATAAAAAATATATTAAAAATAATAGTAAAAATAAACAATTAAAAATAAACTAACACAAGATTTTTATTTGTATTGTAAAGTAATTTCGAAAATTTCCTCCTTTTCAGCTCTCATTAGCTTTTCTTAGGCCAAACTGCATCTTCTCTCAGATAACTGGATATAGCAAACGCAGCACAGCCTGGCAAGCAACACCCCCAAGAGATGGAAGGCAGATATTGCTGCATGAGGAAGAACTGCTGCATTGCGACTGCTAATAGCAGCAAACCCCGTGTTTGAACTGTGTGCCATTCAACCTGCGTTCGGCCTGCTCCTTGCCACGTGGCGACACGCCCCCTGTGAGGTGTATATAAGCCGCTGGTTGAGCATCAAAGTTTAGTAATGTTTCCGCTTCGGCGGAGACAAGGCGAGCGCAGCGAGACTCGTCAGACGAGATCCGTGCGGTGCGGACGCGTACGGGTGCGGATCTGGAAGTCGTCCCTCAAGCGCTGCAGCGCGTTCGCGTTCAGGACTATTTTTGGATGAGCTTGCGTAAACGTTCACTTGCCAAAGTCTACAGTACGAACACAGCCTGCGCCAGATTGAGCTGCGATCCTACGTTTGAGGCATGCAAACCAGTTCACCGCCCCTGAAACACAGCCTTCTCGGGGCGAACACAGCTCGTGGGGCCACAAAATAAGCTTTCGCCTCGCGGTGTAACTGCTGTTGAAACGTGTTCGGCCTGTGTTCGTCGTCCCGGAATCTCTGAGCTGGACCATTTCTTAGTGTTTGCACCGCATCCATGGACAGAAAACGCCCATTTACACACAAGCGGCGGCGACGATGCAGCAAACCATGGTCTGAGTAATATTACAGCGTTAGAGAGCTCTATCGCAGTCCATCGCGTTGTGGCGCTCCGTCAGGTTACGGTGATCTCCAACACAGGGCAGGTGCGAAGAAAGTGCGTGTATCGCATCCTTACCGCACCTGCCCTGTGGTGGACTCTACAGTACTCAGGAGTAGTAGATGCGCCTAGAGCGTCGAAGAGGGAGCAGGGAGTGACAACACGAATGTTTGCGTAAAAACCTACAGAAACATGTCAAAACTGTCAGAATTCCGATTTTCTAGCGATTTGATCCCTATTCTTTGGGTTACGGTGTCGGGATAGGGTGTCCAACACGTCAAAACATGTTGCGCACGTTTCCGCAAAGATGACAGATTTGTCTGTTTTGATCCGCAACTTACAGATTGAGAAAGGCTGAGTACTTATAAAAATACTACTAATATTTAAATGTTTATTACAATGCAAGAGGTGTGTAGCACACCATGAAAGGTGAGGTCATGGGTGTGGCTTACGCCCAGGTAGAAGTAAAAGGGGGACACTTATTTGGGATTTCCAAATTGCAACCTTGTTTTACACTGAAAGCTTCGGGAATGCGTAATGGATGGAAAATTCAAGGATAATGGGACATTCACACACTTACATGATAATGTGTGCAATTTCCCCACAAGTATGTTACAGTCATTAAAATTCTCTTTTCTACACCCTTCGCGAAGAAATGGGATTACTCATCCTGAAAAGATTGATTGAATATATATCAAAAATGCGAGTGCAAATACAAATTGAAGTCCGATTCGGCTTATCCATAGATTACATGTTCCACTCTGAAAACATTGGCGTTTGTTTGCTACAATTTAGCACATCCCCACAACATCGTTTTTTTTAACTTATCGTTATTCTACGCAAGTTGCATGTTGTTTTTCCGATTCTGACTTCTCACGCATATGTACGTAGGAGGCTAACAAGTGCTTGAATCTATGCAGAATTAGGGGTCTGGGAGTTTTGTGATGTTTTCAGATGGAAGGGGAATTTCTATTTCCAGAAGGCTGGTCGACCTTAGAAGACCAGTACAAGATATGCTTTCAAGGACTACGTTTTCAGCTTAGGCCTTATTTAGATCTTTCCCATTCTCTTGTATCCTTCGAACATTTATGCTTCCTATACTCTGTATTTTCTCACATTGATTGTATCGGTACGGGAGTGTATGAATCGGAATCGGATAAACAACACTCCCGTACCTGAACCAGGCTTCTACATATTTGTGCTAATTATTGAGTTTTTTTCTGTGTTAAAGGCATTTATTATTATTGAACACTTCCGTGTTTAAAAACAAGCCATCGTTCGAAGTTCCAAGCGAACCTGCACGAACAACACATATCCAACTTTAGCATCTTCGTAGCTTACCCGTTCTACTGCCCTCGCTTTTTAAACGGACTAACGCAAGAATACAGTCATTTACCTTTAGTGTCTCCTTCGTAGTCTGCGCTTTTTACAGAGAATTTCTGTACTCAGCCTACTTTGTATGAGAAACGTTTCCAAATGACTCACAGCACTTTCACACGGACGGATGCAGACTCTGAAAAAGGAGTTGTTGAGAATCATCATTACACTCCCATCAAGGATTCATTTAGATTAACTTTCTCATCGCCAGCTATTCTCTTCCTTCTCCTGATGATGAAGATGTAGAACTTCACAAATAGAGCACCACATAGGTGCTCCCCAATTTCATATTTCATATGATTACATGTGATTACATGTATACTTTAATTAAATTTCGTAGGCTGATTAATGTTAGCTCCTTTATGGCAGCATGCATCAACAGCAGATGTTTTTAACGGAAGGAGTGAACGTGTTAGCAGGACTATTTGCAAAAGAATAACCTGAAGTAAGCAGCTACAGATGGGGTCGGGAACAGATGCTAATTGCCTCACGCCGCGCCTCACGCAATGCCAGTCCTCAGGTAAAGGTGGAGTTAATTCATTGGGAAAGCTGTAAATCGCAAAAATTTTTATGTGTAAGGAGTAGACTCACGCCCAGTAATGCAATGAAATAGAATTCCACTTCATTCTCTCACGTTTTTGCAAAAATTTAAGGAGCTACATGCTTGTAAGGAGTGGTCTGCTGGCACAGTTTGGTACAAATTTGAAGAGTAATCCTCATATAGACATAAAATCTATTAAACAAAGCGCGTAAGGAGGCTAGAGCGGGTCTCGCCGCATAGGAATGAGAGAGTGTTTGCGAGCTTTCCTGCTGCACAATGTACGCAGCAGGAAAACCACCCTTCCACTGTTGCGACGCTTCAGGCACTTCCAGAAAAGAAGTGGACGGGTTTGATGAGGATCTCAGCATCCCGGGAGCTGAGGACAGTTGCCCCGCCAAGTGGATGCCAGTGCCGCATCCCCTGCTGCTCTCTCGCAACGATTGTGCAGTCACGACATCCGTTCGTTTCGCCTCAACATATCAAGGCATGACATGGTATAACCAATCAACAATGTGGTGTGGGAAACGCCAAGATACGGATCCACCGATGGAGAAAGGGCCCGCCGTGGACCAGTGATGTGGGGACGCCAGGATACGGGCCCACCGATGGAAGAAAGGGCCCGCCGTGCGGAGGGAGGAGGCAAGGATACCGGCCTACCGATGGAAGAAGGGCCCGCCTTGGCCCACTGGTGCGGGGGACGCCAGGATACGGGCCACCGATGGAGAAAGGGCCCGCCTTGGCCCAGTGGTATGGGGAACGCTATGAAGCGGGTCGAGCGATGGAGAAAAGGCCCGCCGTGGCCCACTGGTGTGGGAGACGCCAGGATACGGGTCCACGAGGAAGGATCCGCCGTTGCTCAATAATGTGGA
The DNA here is from genome assembly GCA_037903475.1 of Ancylostoma caninum. Lineage (NCBI taxonomy): Eukaryota > Metazoa > Nematoda > Chromadorea > Rhabditida > Ancylostomatidae > Ancylostoma > Ancylostoma caninum. Next base: position 164,260 of record JBAJFG010000375.1, read on the forward strand.
GAACACCACTATACGGCTCCGCAGATGGAGAAAGGGTCCGCCACGGCTCTACAGTCAGAAAATCGCGAGAACGCCGGACCACCGATGGAGGAAGGACCCGTCGTAGCCCAATGGTGTGGAGAACGTCAGGATACGGGTTCACTTTGGTCCGATGTGTTGAGAATGCCGGGATGCTAGCGCGCCTCTGGAGAACGGAACCGGCTTGCCCTAACTGTGAGGAAGGCGCCAGAATGCGGGCGCTCAGATTGAGGAAGGGCCCGCCTTGGCGCAGCAATGGAAGGAAGCCCGCTGCGTCCCAGTAATTTGGAAAACACTCGGATACGATTTCGCCTTGGTCCGATAGTGTGGAGAACGGCAGAATACAGTTCCCCCGATCGAGAACGCGTCTGCGTTCGCCCGGCAGTGAGGAATACGCACGAATATGCCATACGATGGAGAACGGACTTCTCATACTCATACTCAACTCATAAGAAGGACTTTGTGTTTGGGCTCATTTGAGGATTGGTTCTGCTTCCTTATCAATTTTCTAGAGGTTTTGCAAGTGCGAAACCTTTGCATATGTTCCAAGTGGCGGCCGCACCCCACTTTCTAGCGTCCCGAAGGGACGCCAGTAGTAAATAACATTACAGAAATAAATCTTTTTTTTCACACCTCCTAAAACTGAGAAATAGGAGGTCATCACTGAAGGGTAAACAGTGACCTGCCCCCTAGGGTAACAGAGTACGTCAAACTCTCCGTATCAAAGTTGTGAGGTCAATGGATAATTAGTTTAGATACTACAACTTCTTCATCTTTCTAAATTTTGTGTTTGAGCACCAGCTTCGCGTTTCAATTCACGGAACTACTCTCGTTTATCCTTTCAAGTTTTGGCCCTGCTGTGTGGCAGATTTGCCATTTAGTGTCCTTGAACTTCTCTTCTACATTTCAACCGCTGTCCTGCTACGATTTAACAAAAACAGATGGCTTTCGGATGAAAGACACGGATATTCCACTTTCGTCAGCAAGAGTACTTATTGACAGCCATGATTCTCGACCAAGTCAGCGAGTCCATCGAATTTTTGGGTGTGAAAAATAAAAGTTTCCAGAAAACAGCCCTTTTAATGTTATTTGATTTTGGATCGACTGTAGAGCTGTGTACTTCTGTTATATGGAACATTTACGACTAGAAAAGTGAAACTGTACGAAGTCAAGTAAACGGTGGACTAAACCTTCTCACAACTGCCAATTTGCCGTTTCTTACCGTTTGTTGTCTAAAGTAGCAATCAGTATTCCTCTGGAATTCTGTTACAGTGTGAGGCTTACTCTACAAATTCATACCAAATTGTGCCAACGCATCACCCACGAGAAGAATGAATCCCCGTAAACTTGCAACTTTCAAAACTTTGATAAAAATTGAAGTGAGGGAATGAGGGCGGATTTGTCTTCGTGTTATTACTGGGTATGAATCTAGTCATCACGCATAAATATTTTCGCCACATAACGCTTTTCTAATCAATTAACCCCACTTTTACCTGAGGACCGGCAATGCGTGAGGCGGCGTGAGGCGCGTGACGCAATTGACACAGGGCAAGCGAGCCCACCGTACGTACTTTAGACATGTGAATAGCTTCGAAGATCAAACAAGAAAAACTGTGGGAACTGGACATTTATTATTGTCATGAATATTGTCATGAATGTCGGGAATTGGACATTAATTCTTGTTATGCACGCATTATCCAATTATGGCAACCATTATACGACAGCGCTTGTTTTTATTGAGAACGTTCATTGTTCGGATAGTCACTTACCTATGCTCAGGCAGTAATGAGAAGCTAAATAGTGTTTTGTTGACGTCCAACTGATTCATTTTTATTGTTCTCCGTTTTCAAAAAAGCGACAATGGACCGATAATTGTTGTGCCATTAATGGTTATGAGGCTATTTATAGACAAAGACCCCAACTGATCATCAATCAGTTGGACATCAACAGAACACCAACTAGCTTCTCATTACTGATCATCCAAATGGATGGTTCGAGAACAAGGCAATGTGGTCTGGATAAGGAAGCAGGTCAGCGCTCACAACCGCGGAGTGCTCAATATAATTACGGGTCAATGCCTCAAATCAATACCCCCTTTTTGGTAGATACAGTTAAAACTGTCAGAATATCGTCATATCAGTACAGGGGTTTTCCCTTTAAAAAAACCCTCCGGCGAGACCAATCCTTGCAAGGCACCTACCACATGCACCTCACCTATGGGTAGGTTAGGTTTCACCGATTAGTAGTCATAACAAAGACGTGTCTGGCGGAGACCTGGCATGAGGGCTTTGTCCCACCTGGGAAGTGTTTCTAAGGTTCACGAATGGAAAGAAGCTAAAGAAGTTCTTGGAGCTGCTGATCACTATGGATACGTGATTCCGTGCAAGACTGCTAAAAAACCAGTTTTCCAGCCTCAATTCTTGGGAGCTGGGAAGTGCACCTTTTAAGGAAATCCGTAATTCTCGTAAGAGTTCCTGATCATCAACATAAGCCTAAGCCTAATAGTGTGGAAATTGCACTCCGTGAATGAGCAGCAAGGGATTTCAATGCGCGGAAACAATGCAGTCTCACCTTGGCTCCCATCACCAGCTCCAAAAACTTGGGAGTTGAGAAGGGATTTTTGCAGTTTTGCGCTGCGTTCGTGCTCGTGATCACGAGCTCCTAGAATTTCTTTTCATGCCTGAATTTTAAAAACGACTCTGAGTTGGAACATTGGCGATGGCTCTTTCTCCCTCTATCTCGCGAGCGCTCTTACTCTTTTTTCTCGCTTTGGAGCGTTTTTTTTCTGCCTTTCCACTGGAAATCATGTTGATCACCGTGATCTGTGATATATGTGAGCTATATTTGTGTTAAATATCAAGTGTGAGAATGAACACTTCTTTTAACAGAACAGCTGATTACGAGACACAGACATGCCGGGGGCTTAGCCCTGCCAAAACATGAGGGGTACCTCGTCAGTATTTGTGATATGTAATCACAATACCTCTGACGTAGGCATCTGAGCACCTTGCGGTACTCCTCCCGGCGATCATTGAATTTCTCTGAGCAAAAACGCATTCCGCGAGAGCGATGAATTCTCTCGAATACCTTGAGATTTGCATCAATCCTTGCATCACCGAAGTATTGTATTTTGACTTTTGCTCTTGTGCAGTGCTGCCTTAAAGTTGGATTTTCTCGCGTGATGACTAAAGGCTACAATTTAGGATATTAGCGTGTTTGTAGCATTCATCGACTGCAATCTCACAGGGCTCATCTAGAATGGAGTAAATCACAGTTGACACTTATCAATTTCCTGTTTTCCAATGGAAAGCTTCCCAGGTCCGTATGATTTCGAAAATGTCCTTCAACACTTCTTGCTCTGTCGTCGTCCAATTTAAAACTAACAATGATTTCAGGGTTTTGCAGACTATCGTAATTAGAAGATATCACCTTATTATGTACAAACTGATAGTACCCATTCTATTGGTGGAATAGCTACAGCTGATTGTGAGTAATTAATGCATTCACTTGTCGTAATTGAGCACGATGGGTGAAGCGTACAATCATCGACTTGGTTCCAAGAAGTCTAGTTTGCGGTTTATTGGTGACCCACTGCGTCCCCATCTCGACTCCAGCATGTGCGAAGCCAAAACAAATGAATCAGCCAAATCAATTACCTAAACATATCCATCTATTTCCTTTCTTCCTAGTTTATCAAGCTACCTTGTCATCCGAGAAACCTCCTGGACCTGTGACTGATCACAGCACTATGGTTAAACTAGTTATTCGGCTACTGGGTAATAAAATGTAGTTTAAACTAAACTAATTGAGGAGACTTCATTGTATAATTGAGGACTTCATTGTACAATTGAAGAATACTTGCCGTATGAAGCTCAGAGACAGAACAATCCTGAAATATAGATTATCAGAACAGTAAATCATACCTTAGCCGAGAAACGAGTAATTTGACCGCAGATTATTATAATTATATACCACAGTTTTATTCGAGTAATCCGATGAACGATGGGTGACGGTGGGGATGAGGAAGAGAGTGGGTGGTGGAATCAAATTTGGCGTGAAGCAAAATAAACTTAGCTATGCTTAAAATTTGATTGTGATAGAATCAGGCTGCATCAGGCTGCCATTACGCAATGACGATTTGCTAATGGAGTAACCAAGAAAAGTGCAAAATTTGGTTTAGTTCGATCATTTCCAGTTTAGAATGTCAAATATACGTGCACGAGCCATCTAGTTGTGTAGAAGTTTCCACATTGTCAGCTCTAAATGAAATAGTGTTTGGAGCTCCCAAGAATCGGTGGCTTTCTTTGCTTCACTGAGAGTTTATGAGCGTGTGTGCAAATACCAGTCTAACGCCAAAAAACCCAACAATGATCTTATTGCGAACGAAGTGTCGCACGATTTTCTAACGAAACTTTTAATTTGAGAGCAAGAGTGAACGTTTCAGCAGGCATGAGAGCTCCCTCGCCAACAGCAGCGACACACAAACTTCTGAATCTGTGTTCGTTTCAACCTTTTTTCACCATACGGCGCGTTCACCCCTACGTATTTCCAATTTTTTTTGACTTTCGCTTTATTTTCACAAATTAATCCCCGGGGGAACTCCACAGGCTTTAATATCCCCGTTACAAATAAGGAAAGGAAAGGATAGACGCTTCATTGATCAGGAAATCAGTAGCGATGGGTTAATTAACTAATTAATTTATTCATTACACTGGGAGACCATGTGGGCAGAAAAAAAATGCAATTAATGCGTATTATTAGTATGTTATTGTCATTATTTGACGTACTAACATATTAATGACAACAGAATTGTTAAACGACAAGATAGAAGTAATGCCCTATTTCTGTAAGCACCATCGTGGTTTCAAGGGAATCTTAACATTTCATTTTTGAAAGTGCGACTGTAGAGTTCTAGTTGTTGACGTCCTAAAGTAACTGGTATTGCACTGATAATGTTTTCTTGCGTTCGTTTTTTTTTTTGAATTTCCTTTTAACTTCCGAATGCGAATAGGTTTCATCGTCATCTGACAAAGTAGCTCGCATGCTCTTTTATTGCAATATATGTACATGCTCGATGTTTCTGTCGTTCTTCTTCTTGAGAAACTTTTTTCAATTTCCATAGTCTCATTTATGCTACTCCATCCTTCCGCCTTAGCAACATAACAAATGCAATTACACTTGAGAAGAACCAAGATTCATTGCATAGCACTATACCTGTACACACATTGAATTATTTTGTTTATTATTTACTTTGTTTCACCAGTGACATTTAATTTCGTTTTATTCCCTAAGGTGTTTTATCTTTACATGCGTTAATATGCATGTAACAACAAATAAATAAGATTATTTTGATACATTCCTCCGGAAAGTAACCAAGTCTGTCACCTATCTCAGTTGAGTGCTGAGCTAACCATGAACAAAAAAAGGGGAAGAGGAGATGCGCATGCTCATGCACTCTCTCGTAGTGACTCATCTGGGTTACTTTAATGAATTTTGGTAAAGAGTTACTTGAGCTATGTTGACCACAAAAAATATGAGCATTTTTGATGATTCTATCAGTAGTAGCTATTGTCCTAATAGCCGGGCTAGTCACACACCGGATGTGCCAACTGTTCCCTCTGAATAACTATACGTTGGCTGCTATTAAACACATTCTCCTCTCAACATTATGTTTCTCAAACTTAATCCCAATGCTACACAAGCTAGGTGAATTGTTGTTTTTTAGCGGATTCCTCACACTAATTGGGTAGATTAACTAGCATGGGAATCTCTCTTTCAGGACTCTGGGGACTCCATTATATAGGTGTCTGTTTAGAAGGAATGCTCTTAGGAATGACAGACTTTCAGATTCGGTGTTACATATGTAGATCTTTCTCCATAATTCACCCTTCAAACGTAATTTTCTATTACATTAGTGGGTGAACTTATGAATGCGTGTTCTCTTCTTTCGCTTTCATGAACTCGTTCCTCAACACCTTTATACATCTATGGAATATTTGTTTTGGTCGCCTGGTCATATCCATGGGAAAAACTACTTCTTAAAATTTTTCTCTAAACTTGAGTAACCGAAACAAATTTTCGGGTTTTGACTGAACTTTCAATCCCCTTCATAACCTGATCCAAGATGGGCAGTTGGCCGGGTGTGCGATTTTATTCGTGTGCAGTGTTGCCTTAAAGTTGGAGTTTCTTGTCTGGTTACCGTAGTGCTCATAATTCAAGCCTTTATATTCTCTGTAGCATTCTTTAACGACGATTCCGACGCGCTTCATATAAATGATGGAAATCTTCTCGGATTTCTATCGTGTATAAGAACGACGTCGGAATGGTTCTTGAAAGTATTGTTCAATGTTTCCTACTCTCTGGACATCCCCTCCGCTCAAAGCCAACAATAAGTTTCAGGATTTTGTAGACTACTACATAATTAAGCACTACCCGATAACTCTGTTATCGCAATTTGCAAATCACTATACAGTGCGTTTCATAATTATAGGGACACCCGATTTTTTGCTGTAGCGAGCTTCACCGTGAACCAATCGATCTGATTTTTCTTTATTCAATTCAGGATGTGAAATAACCCTCTAGAGACATACTTTTCATTAACATCATCAATATATAAGATTTTTATAGAGAAAGATAGAAAAACCAGTGTTTCAAAATTATAGGGACACTTGGACTTGATGAAACGATTTACCCAGAAAACGGAATCTGTCAGTGCAGTTGTTACCAGTGAGTTATTCCCTATCCATTGCCAATCCAAACCTTCGGTGCTTCAAACTTATAAAGGCGTTCCAGAAGAGGTTCGGCCCAACATCGATCTTAGTCTCTTGAACAGTGTGTCTAAGTTTTTTACCATAAAAGTTCTAGACGCATTAAGCATGGAACTATTTAGAATTTGTCTTAGGACTATTTTCCGCTAGGAATGAGTGTTTACAAGCGCTTTTCTGGTACAAGGCGTCGAGTTTGTGGCAGCTTTATCGTGCTGTGGTGCCTTGATCCACGGGGATAACTGCACTTTCTTGAACCAAAGCAATCTTTTGTCAACGATAACCACTCAGATGTGGTGTTGATTGATTACACAGGACTTGATGAATGATCCTATGTTGAATTCTAGTTGATACAAAGAAGTGGAACAACTCACGCAGTGCACGACATTACATGCTCGAACAAGCCATTTCGCCTCCCAAGTACCGTCTTGGGAAAGTAATTCATTTCTCCAGAAATATTATCTGATCTTATGAATAAGAGAGAATTCGATCGATTCAAACAGAAAAGAGGCCTTATTGAAGAATTAAGGCCACAATTATGTTTCCTTTTTATGATGTGATTTAGGAAGCGACTGTGTGCAGTGTCGTTTGGATCTCGTGCATGTCGTAGGCTGTTCATCGCCTTTGTATCAATTAGAATTTAGAATAATGACGTTAAGCAAATCCTGTGTGATCATTCTACATCACATCTGAGTAGTTATCGTTAACAAAAGTTTGCTTTGGTTCAAGAAAGTGCAGTTATCCCCGTGGGTCAAGGCACCACAGCACGATAAAGCTGCCACAAACTCGACGCATTGTACCTGAAAAACGCTTGTGAACACTCATTCCTAGCGGAAGATAGTCCTAAGACAAATTCTAAATAGTTCCATGCTTAATGCGTCTAGAACTTTTATGGTAAAAAACTTAAACACACTGTTCAAGAAACTAAGATCGATGTTGGGCCGAGCCTCATCTGGAACACCTTCACCAGTTTGAAGAACCGAAGGTTTGAATTGGCAATGGATAGGGAATAACTCACTAGTAACAACTGCACCGACAGATTCCGTTTTCTGGGTAAATCGTTTCATCAAGTCCAAGTGTCCCTATAATTTTGAAACACTGGTTTTTCTATCTTTCTCTATAAAAATCTTATATATTGATGATGTTAATGAAAAGTATGTCTCTAGAGGTTATTTCACATCCTGAATTGAATAAAGAAAAATCAGATCGATTGGTTCACGGTGAAACTCGCTACAGCAAAAAATCGGGTGTCCCTATAATTATGAAACGCACTGTATAGTAAAACTCATCTGTTTGTGTGTTTGTCTGTAATCGCTTAAATCTCACGATCCAGAGGACAAACACACATGAAACCTATACCGTTCGACTTAGAATTGTGCCCTCCTGTGCAAGGTCAGGGTCTTTTGCCGTTTTTCGAGAAATCGATCTTATCGATTTTTGGTCCCCTACCCCATCACTATATAGTAAAACTCGTCTGTTTGTGTGTTTGTCTGTAATCGCTTATATCTCACGATCCAGAGGACAGCTTCGCCGCGCTTCTCTTAAATGACAATGATTTTTGCAGGGCACAATTCTGAGTCGAACGGTATAGTTTTCATGTGCGAATCTTTTCGTCTACAACGAGAAAAACAAGGAGGAGTTGTGCTCAGTGACTGAATCCTTTGGGGTCTCTCCGTGTGCAATCAAGAGTTTCGGAAGGGGTTGAGTGGGGAATTTATTTTCCTATGCAAGACTAGGCGATTACCAAAGCAACACAGTTTTAGTACACCCATATATACCAACTTGCTATAGCAACATGATTTAGAGTGCACAAGCATACCGCTAAACTTCTTTCTGTGAATGGACCAATAATCACGGCTACTCAACTTTACTGACCCCAAAATCTTCAAAGATTTTTTTTGGCTGGGACTTTGCATAGAGGGGGAGGGGGTTGTCTAAGGTGCTGAGCACGAATATCGTAGCCATTTTGCACCGCAACCCCATTTTTACATGGGTTACGTTAGGTGTACGGTAGGAAATTGAGAGATAATGCCGATATCGGGTAGAAAACGGAGGTGGCTTGCAAAACAATGGTGGTTTTCGTGATCGGCGTCAAAAAAACCCCACTACGCAAAATCTGAGAGGGTTCCTTGAAGCACCATATCTACAGTACATCTATCGTAACCATGCAAAAATGGGGTTACCGTGCAAAATTGATACGATGTTCGGGTTCACCACCTCGAATAATCCCCCTTGTAAAGTTTCAGTCAAAAATTTTGCTGAAGATTTTGGGGCCAGTAAAGTTGAATGGCGCAAATACTCACTCCTTTCCGAGTGCGCTACTTTTCGATCGATTCTGAATGAATCATCTGGACACATTTAACGAAAGAATGATGCAAACATTTCAATTATTTACAACAAGTGCTTCGACTCGCACGTAGCTGAGTATGCGAGACTCGCCGGAGGCGGGTCGGAGCACTTGTATCATATTAATATTAGGTATGTGAAAAAGTTTCTGCCCTTTTTTGAGCAAAATTGAGTCTTTATTGAAAAAGAAACCAAGCAGACACATCAATCAAAATGTTGGTCATCGTTGGCTATAACCTTTCTCCATTTTTCTGGGAAAAGACGGACGTCGCAGTGGTAGAACACCTCGTCCTCCGATTCGATCCATTCCTTCACCTATTTTTCGACATCTTCAAAAGATTGGAAGCGCTGCTCGGAAAGGCTGTGGGATATCGACCGCAACAAACGGTGGTCTGACGGGGCACAGTCTGCTGAATAAGACCCACGGGGTAGCACATCCGTAAAGTGCTTCAAGCGCATCCTTGATGGCTTTTGTGACATGTGCCAAAAAGGCACTACTCAACATTGAGGACCCAAAATTTTCAACAAAATTTTTTCCACCAAAACTTCGTAGAGAGGGCTTATTTGAGGTGCTGAACACGAATATCATATTCATTTTGTACCGTAGCCAAATTTTTTTAGGGTTACGGCAGGGTAACTGTGGCAAGAAAATGCTTATTTGGCTCAAATTCGTCATGATTGTCACTGTAAAACACAACGATGTTGATGCAACTCAAAACAAATGTGTACTGAATATTATTGACAAATGTCAAGCCAACAAACTAAACAACGTTTAGAAAGCATTTGCAAGGATAACTAACTACTATAACAACTTACCGCTAGAGGGCGGTAACTTTTTCACATACCTAATATGTACAGGCTAGGGCGCGCGTAGAGCAGTGCTAGGAGGCCCGCTGTTGACTCGCATATGGCGATCCCACCCGAGGCCATCCAAGCCTTCCATCCCTCCGGAGTCAGTAAATTGGTGCCAGAAGAGTCTGGGAAGGTGAAGCGCTGACTTGGTATATTGGATGCCCCCGCAAGTCACTGTACAGGGCACATACGCCTCTACGATTCCCAGATGAAGTCGAATGTGTGGGTAAACTACAACGAGATTGACTAACGTCGAGCACTTTATTCTTAATCCTTTATGTACAATCTGGTTGTACACATTACTCAGTGTCTAGGGGTATACCCACTAGGCAATAGATGCGTTTCATTCATCGTACCCATTGTATACGATGGGTAGAGTGTGCTCGATTTTGGCCACAAAACCCTGGGCTAGGATCTATGAAAGCATAACCAAGCGAGATCAGGCCAGCAAACCAACTTCCAGTCCAGTGTCTCCTAGCATTGCATAGTCTAGAGGGTAACCAATCGCGCTATCCTGGTTTGTAGAGTTAACATTGCATGAATCCCAATGTTGATTATTGGTACGCATTCTGTCTACAACGCTAGAGTGGACGTCAATGGCGGTGGCCCTCCCGCGGCCTCGAGAGGGACGCCGCGCAACCGCGCCGCTCGCACCGGGATCGTGTCGTCGCCACCGGAATGCTACTTCTAGGGTCTTTTCTTCCCAATTTGCTCAAAAATCCTTAAAACGGGTAGAAAGCCTACTGGAAATTGCATAAAAGCAGCAGAATACATCGGTTATGGGGCGCGCGGCGCGGTTGCGCGGCGTCCTCCTCGAGGCCGCGGATGGGCCACCGCCATTGAAGTCGACTGTACATACACCGCGCTAGGCTACGCACCGCACATCTGGTCGGACCACACGGTGAACGACTCGCTTTTAAATTGGAAATTTCCATGAGTGCTGCCTTCAAAGAGTGCTCAAGTGTACTCTTCAACTCCCCGCCTCCTCTCTCCCCCCATTCTCTTCGTTCCCTGTCCAGTAGAAATGATAGACACAATAGAAATATAGTGAATATAGAAGAAAGTATAAGCCATGTGCAAATCTACACTTCACTGATTTTCGAGCGCTAGTCATTGCCATCATCCTTCCGAAAATTATTTGATTATTACTCCTCTTTTAATTTTCAGTTTGTCCCTATTAACCTATTTGACTTATTATTTCTTTTTCTATTAGGATGTCTCGTTTGGTAACTCCAGATTTCCATCTAGACTACTGTTTAATGCTCGAGCAACTCAAATCGATTTATTACTGAATGCTCTTTTTCATTTACGATCCAGTCCGCGTTGAGGGTTCAGGGAGCTACCTAGCAAGTTTTTTTTTTGGAAAAGACGTGGCTGCCTGTATTGTTTTGGTCCTCAAAGTGATTTCCTTGAGAAATTCTCCACGATTCTGAGGCAAAAAACTTCATCAATCCTTGGAAAACATGGGCGTCTTGAATGACTTTCTTACTTACATCCAGAAGTCTGTTTTCAGCTGTGTGACTGTCTGTAACTTTCTGGAGGAAGTGGTCTCAAATGTCATTGCATATTATCTGCTGTTGCCTGAACTCCATCAACGTCACGAAGATTCTCCAGAGGATTAGCTTTTTATGTCTTTCAAAAGGCTTCTTTGAGAACAATCGACGAGCGTGATGAAGGATATAGTTGGCATAGGAGTGACAGTTGCTTGTTGCCTGTGAAGGCATATCTCATTAGTTTCTTCCTATGGTGACGAAGAAATAACAGCATTGGTACACTAATTGTCAACCTAGGTACTGGATCAGAGAATGATTGTGCAGTTTTAGAATTTAGCAGCTATTCAAGATCAATATAAATTTGTAGAAACACCTAATAGTAAACATGGCCTAATTCAACTACGGTGCTACAGGTGAAGTCGTGGAGTTTATGAGGTTGCTCAGCCACGGTTATTTGAAAAATATAGAAGTTTCGTGTGATGTCGTTCCAGGAACCCGTAACTTCTTCTTGTTCTGGGAATATGTGTAAGTACAGGTATTGGGGGGAGGCAGACGCACGCGCGGGAGAGGAAGGGAGAGAGAGGAACGACAGGAAGAATCGTCGTAATTTTTACAACCCAAAGGCCGGAATTCTCAAAGCAAAATTTATTTCAAAAGTTCAAGGTAAAAGTTTTCGTTTCTGAAAGCTGGCCTTCAAAATCAAATGTTCAAATGTGATGATAGCGAAGATAAGGAATCGGATATGGGTTAGCACAAATCTTACCCTTTTAGTAGAGCATAATTACAGCACTCTACATACTTGCTAATTGTTTGCTACTTTGTTTTTTAGCTCCAGTCAGAGTGAAATACAATTACAGGAGTAATTTGTTATACCTTTCTAATTGTTTTGAAAGGCACGTGCTTTTGTTTAGTAAGGCAATCGATTCTTGTCCATGTTTTCAACTCTTTACTATAACAGTACTAGAAGGCACACTCCGATTTTGCTATTTCATTCTTCCCGGTTAAGTCACACTGACGCGGGCAACTGCTGTGATGAACCATTTGAAATGCTAGTCGTTTTAGTTATCAACCTCCTGAACAAAATAATGGGTCTTTCTTACTGTACCTTGGATGAGAAAGTCAGTAACGTTAGTAATACAATAGTTTCACAGAAAATGCTTGTCATTTTCTCGTTTAGCGTGTTTGTGATTCCTAATAAACACATTCCTATCCGCCATTGTACAGAAGCTGAGAAAAGCTTAATGTAATGGAAAAAATTTTTGATAAAAAAGCTATAAAATTCATAAAGGTATTCTACCTATTTGCCCGTTTCGTTCCCTTACCGTGTATGGGTAAATAGGTATAAGAGATAGGTCCTGCCGGGAACTCGTACGGCAAGGAGGAACTATCCCTTATACCTATGTATTTACCCGTTTATGATAAGGGAACGAATATGTTCAATATATTCAA